>CM057810.1:36648777-36911277 GCA_030067965.1 Latrodectus elegans
AATATAAAAATGACCATGGAAACACCGTTCTTTTAATGAATCGCCGTCGTCGCGTAAATAAATATTTTTAAACAAAAAACTACTTAGGTACCTAAAGTTTAATCTTCCCTGTTCTTTTACAAAAGTTTTGAATAATCTCTAGTATTTAATTTTTACTGCCTAACAACCTACTACACTCAAATAGTAAAGCAAATATAATGATTGATAAATTACAATATACAATAAAAATATGTATTAAAAATAGGCAGAAACTTACTTTTTCCGGCATTGCAAACACTGACATCGATTCACTCAGTCACACTTTTATGTTTAAAATCCCGGAAACAAATGAATAACGTTTTGTTCTTGACATTCGTATTTATACTAATGCAAATTGCAAGCACAGAACAAGTCGCATTTCATTCCTTTGCTGGTATAAACAAGCATCTTGGACAAACAGGCGCCACATCTCAAGTCTCGACATGTGGTGTACACTTGTACTATTATCTATTGCTCTATTCACTTCTGTGTTTGAACTGAGTCTCGAATATTTTTGACACCTACCTAGTGAATGATGCTACCTGGCTACGTTATCTAGGTAAATCCAAGCCAAAATTTTTGTTCTTTATAAGGAATACACCAAAAATATTTCGTGGACCCCCTATTACTACTTGTGAACCCCTACTTTCTTTTCACGTTTACGTGGATCCCCGTGTGCTCTCCTATGGACCCCTGGGGGTCCACCTGGACCACTTTGAGAACCTATGCTCTAGATGATTGTTGCCAGGGCTTCAACATATTGGTATGGTAAGTATCGAGTATTTGATCAGGGCAGAAGGATCTGCAACATCATATGTACTTGGTTATCTATTCGTTAGTATTATATAAGGTCTTTCACGCTTGGACAGGAAATTTTAACTTATCTTGGTTTTGGACTTGCTTCCGGGATGTAAAGTGATCCAAATTTTATCGCCTGGTTGATAATAAACGGGTCTATGCTTCTTGACGAAGTACTCCTTTCTAGCATCTTGTTTTTGCTCTACACGTTCTCTAATTATGGGTGTAAGACGTGAAAATTCTTTTAAGTAGGTGTTATCTCTGCGACGAAGTTATCGTTATCAATGACAGCTCTAATATCATGATTGGCATCATCTGTGGTTTGAAGCTCTCTTCCGAACTGAAGGTAAGCTGCCGTATGACCTGTAGAATCACATTTTACGGAGTTTAAAGTAAAACGTATCATGGGTAGTTTGTCCTCCCAATAACATGTGAGTCACCAACTAGAATTGCTAATTTGGGTTTTAGGTCTCGATTTTTCCATTCAGCAGGATTTACTTGAGGATGGTATAAAGGTATAAGATCTTGCTTAATACCCAGGATCTTACAAATTTATTGCATTACGGCACTGACGAATTGTACTTACCTAGATGGCTAATCAGTGACTGACCGTTGCCACTGAAGCCTTCTAAGTAAGCCCTAGCGTAAGAAGATTTCTTTTATTAATATTTTAGAGCAATTGATAGCCGTGGCATCTTTTAAGGCAAAAAGTTTGACCTATCTTGTACTGGTATCTTCAGCAACAAAAATCCATTTTTTCCCAGTTGGGGTCTCTGGGAGAGGACCAAACAAGTCTATTGCCAGTGTCTCAAATATTTGTGAGTAAATAGGCGTTCTGAATAATTTAGAAGGTTTCTGATTGTTAGATTTGTACCGGTTACAGTCAGCACAATCTTTCCTATATTCAGCAATAATATTGCTGTAGGACATGTTCTCGCTCATGACAACGGACAACTAGCTGTGCTTCATCTGACTCTGTTTCAGGCGAATATCGAAACAGTATTCCGATTCATCAGATAACCTCTACTTGTCCAATTTATATAATTTTCATCCTTCCATCCACTTTTAAAGCAGTCTATGATCTTTCTTACATCAATTGCTCTTCACGAATGTCTTAAGATTTTAGGATGGTAAATGTATGAAAATAGTTTTCAAGTTACAAACAAATTTGTTCACTGGATCAAATGGTCTGGACAGAAGATCTGCAATTACATTAGATCTTCCTGGAGTGTAAAGAATTTTCGGATGATATGATTGGATTTGAAGAGCCCATCGAGCTAAGCATCCGGATGGCGATTTAATACTCATAAAACAATTCAAGGGTTGGTGATCTGATGCAATAATGATTTCTTGATTTTCCACATAGCCACGGAACTTCTCAAGAGCCCATTCCACCGCTAGTGCTTTTCTCTTTATGTAGTTAAATAATTCTTTCTGCAGACCTGAGCAATCGACTGGCATACTCAATCACATGTTCTTCCGGTCTTTCTCCTTGAATAAGGACTGCTCCTAGAGCGTAAGTATTCGCATCAGTTCTTAATGAGGAATGATTTAGATCCAGCTGGATGAGACAACATAGGTGGTGAGATCAGCCGTCTTTTTAACTCTTCAAATGATTTCTGCTATGTTTCACCCAATGTCCATTGTTTATTCTTTTTAGTTAAATCACTAAGGGGCTTAGCAACTTTAGGAAAATGGGGGATATATCTCCGGGAGCAGGAACAAGTTTGAAGGAAATACTGAACTTCTTTAGCACATTTTGGTGTTGGAATTTTTTGAATAGAAGATACTTTGTCAGCATCCACTACTACACCTTTTTCAGTTATTCAATGACCTAAATACTTCTCTCTGTCACAAGAAAATTGGCATTTGCTTCTGTTAGCGTTCAGTTTAAATATAGAAAGTCTTTCAAACACTTTTCGCAAATGTCATCAAAAGCTTCTGATTATAAAATGATATCGGCAAGGTATATCAATGCAAAAACATCATTGAGACCAGATCTTAATTTATCAATGAGGCGTTAAAAAGTTGCGCACCCCAAAAGGCATACGTAAAAATTTAAAAGTTCCAAATGGATAGATGATGGCAGTCTTCTGTTGGTCTAATTCATGATGATAACCAGATCTTAAGTCTATCGTAGACATGTATTTCGTCGACTTGGCTTCAGTGAATAAATCATCCATTCTAGGTAGTGGATAGTTATCCGGAATAGTCGTTGAGTTTAACTTGCAGTAATAAACACACAATCTGATGGTACCGTTCAGTTTAAGTACTAATACCATAGGACTTGCATAAGGAGATTCACTACCCAATTATTTCTTCTGTTAGTAAGGAATCTAGCTCTTTCTTCAACAATTCTTTCTTTGCCGGTGTCATTCTATATGGAGGTTCATAAATAGGTAGGCTATTTCCAGTCTGGATTCTATGTTCAGTAAAAGGAGTAGCTTCTCCACCTGGGTTGAAGTTATTTTCAAATTCTTCCAGAAATGAATTTG
Organism: Latrodectus elegans; assembly: GCA_030067965.1. Taxonomy (NCBI): domain Eukaryota; kingdom Metazoa; phylum Arthropoda; class Arachnida; order Araneae; family Theridiidae; genus Latrodectus; species Latrodectus elegans. The sequence continues at coordinate 36,652,089 of CM057810.1, forward strand.
TGTTGTTGTTCTCTTGTCAAGTGTTTTCCTACATCATTCATCAATTTCACGGAATTAGAGGTTTCTGAAATTTCAGCAGACATATCAGGAGAAGTTAATTTCTTCGACATTATTACTTTGGCTGTACTTACGGTTTCGGTTGGTTCACGATAAAATGGGTAATGTCTATGTGGATATTCACTAAAATGCCAAGTGCCATTCTGGATGTTAAGCTCAATACCAGCAGCCTGGAGAAAGTCAGCTCCAAGCAATGCTTTATCGCCTTTAGTGTTTGCAAACGCAATAAATTTCATACGAACTTTCTTTCCCTCTACATTAAGATCTCTTTCGCCTTTGTGTAGTCTTTAACATCTTCATTTTTTCTAGCAATTAATTGATTTATTTCGGCAGGCAATGAGCCTGTTAAGACCTCCCTTATGATATAGATGGCACTCCTACTCACCCAAGTGAGGGAGCTGTTTACGTGATTTTGTAAGAGAGTAGCTGTAACATTGGAAGGTGACAGACGGTCTTCCACTATTCCTTTTTAATGTTATGTTTGAATAAATGTTGTTTTATTAAAGAATACAGTCCACTTAAATTCATTAGTTAGTAGGACGGTTCCTACAGAGCCTATCAAGTTCGGCATCCAATTAATTTCAGGTATATTCAATAATTTTAATTAACGTTCAAATACTGTCAGATAAAGTCTTATTTCCTCTTTATTGGGATTAAATTTTGGGAGAATTCGATTCAGATCCCAACATGTTTTTTTCATTTCACTGGCTGGAGCTGTGGCAGTGGAGGAAAGTACCTTCTGAGCTTCCACTTGAAGTTTTAAGCATTGCAATTCACACGCTCTCTTTTTTTCAATGCGTAGTCTTTTTCTTTGGCTAGTTTTTCTTTCTTAGCAACTTCTTGCTGGGCATTTCTTTCGAATTCAGCTTACTTTTCTTTTTCAAACCGTTCCTCTATTACATTAGTTAGTATATTTTTCACTAATTCTTCATCATAATCTTTTGATTTAGTTATAATATCTTTCAGTTGAATTACTTTCAGATCATCTACTACCCTAGCCCCATTTCTATAGCGAGGTTTCTCAAATCCTCTTTTTTCCCTTTACCAAGGAATGACATCTTTTGCATGTTTTATTTTTAATAGTTCTGAAGTTATTTTCAACTGATTTAAAATACTGATTTTTTTATTACGTGGTTCTTTATTTTAGTTTAAACGAAATTTAAACACCATCAGTCTTAAATACAATATTATATGAAAAATATAATCCTTTTAACATTAAATATAAGTGAACAGAAAACTATTATTATTTATTCAAACATTTATTGCAAATAAAAATAAACTCTTTAATTACTGTAAATAAACCTGAAATAGTTATATGATGTTCACCATCATAAAATAATCAAAACAATTTTACTATATTAATCTTACTAAATTTATAAGAAATCACTCTTATTTTATATTTCAAATCAAACAAAGCCAAAACAAAGCATTTCAAAATTCTACCATAAAGCTTTTATTTTCGTTTCATTTATAACTCTTTATTTTTGTTTTATACAGTGGTGTTTATATACAGTGGCAAATTATACTCTCCTCTACCCACATCTATAGAATTTAACTGTAAGACCATCTTTAACACTTTCTGTCTGTGGGAAAGGAAAATACTTTACAATGGATCCCTAGCCATTGCGGCTTCCTTGGTAATGAAAAAGCAGACAATCTCGCGAAAGAGGCTTCTTTTTTAAAACCTCCAGATACTCCTACTGGTCTGAGAAATGTCAAACTCCTATTAAAACGGGTTATCCATCACCAGCGAAAAATTTATTACAAAAAGAATGCAGTTGATGCCTCTTGGAGGACCATGCTGAGCTCATGTATCCCCAGAGATCTATCTAGATCTATAGGGGTCTCCTGCTTCAGGTTACTTACTGGGCATGATTTTCTCCAGAAACATCGATATCACATAGGGCTTGTGGATTCACCCGACTGTATTTTATGTAGGGAACATGTTGACATGGATGGCGAGCATCTTTGGAAATGTTCTGCCCTCCAAGAAGCCCGCACTTCTTCACATTTTAAGACGCTCTCCACTCCTGGAGATACTTCCTTTCTTTATTGAACTGCAAGACTTATTATGCTCGATAGAGCCAACATAAGGACGTAATTAAAAAATTTTTTTTTATAATTACCAATAATCACTAAATGCACCTAATTGTAAATTATATTTTATCAATAATTCCAACTTTCAATAAATCAAAATATATTAATTAAGGTAACTTAATCATATGCATTCAAAGAATACTTTATATATAAATTACAAAAATGTTTTATTGACTTTTTATTTCTTTAACTTAAAAATTATTCAATTTTCTAAAATATCAATCTTGATTCATTAGCCAAAATATTAATAACCATTTTGTTATCTTAATATATAACCTTAAATATACATGGGAAAACAATACATTTTCATTCTTCATTCAATGAAACCACCTACCAAAAGAATAAAATGCTAAGATTCTAAACAGAAAGTGAATGACGAAAAAATAAAATAAAAATAAGCATTAATATATACTGAACTTATAGCATTCATAGATATTGAAAGGGTAGACAGTGAGGCGTATATGAAAGCAACAACAACGGTCGTTTACGGCGCCTTGTATCCTGTTTTAAATCAAAACAAAAGTATCATCGCATGAAAATTGCACAGTCATCAGACAACTAAATTCTGTTAGATACTCAATTTTAAAACACTATCTCACTGTAAAGATAAATTTTCAAATATTCAGAATTACGAAATATAATATTCAGAATTAACAGATATTTTACTTATTGTTTATATAATGTACTTTACATATAATTCACGCACAAATTCTATAATAGTTCAAATATATTAATAAAATAAATGCTTATTTTAATTCAATACTCTAATACAAAATATTATGCATTTAATAATATATGAAACATATCTACCAAAAAACAAACAAATAACTATACTCGCAAGTAATAACATTGTTTAAAATTCAAGAACATAAAATAACAACACTTTTATCGGAACACACAACAACTTATAAAGAAACTTTTTATACAGTTTTATCATAAATGCTTTTAACATTAACACTCGTTAATTACTTCCGTAATTGTAATTCTTCACAATCAATTAGGAGATATTAGATATATAAAAACAGAAACTTAACTGGAATTCTCAAATCGAAAACGGGATACTCCAATTGAACAACAATCTTGGATAAGATTATATTTCTCATGAGTCAATAAAACACAACACATCTGGAGGTAACCTATAAAATTTTTGAGTTCCCCTCCAACAACAAAATTTAATTCTGGGTAGAATTTACTTTAACAGCGAAAAGAAACTCGAACTCGGGTCTCTGGTTGGTCCGCCATTATTTTATATTGTAGCACTTATCTGTTTTATATAATAGGAACAAAGAAATAAGTTCCTTAAATACACTACTGGCCATTAAAATTGCTACACCAAGAAGGCGACATGCTACAGACGCGAAATTTATACGAAAGGAAGAAGGTGCTGTGATATGCAAATGATTAGCTTTTCAGCGCATTCAGACAAAGCAGGCGCCAGTAGCGACACCTACATTGTGTTTAAATGAGGAAATTGTTCAGCCGGTTCCTCATACACAAATTGCATTTGAATGTTGTTGCCTGGTGAAACGTTGTTGTGATGCCTCGTGTAAGAAGGAGAAATGCGTACCAGCACGTTTCTGACTTTGATAAAGGTCGAATTGTAGCGTACCGGGATTGCGGTTTATCTTATCGCAGTATTGCTGTTCGCGTCGGTCGAGATCCAATGACTTTTAGCAGAATATGGAATCGATGGGTTCAGGACGGTAATACGGAACGCCATGCGGGATCTCAACGGCCACCTATCACTAGCAGCCGAGAAGACAGGCATATCATCCGCATGGCCGTAATGGATCATGCAACCACGTCACGAGCCGTAAGTCAAGAAACGGGGTCGTTTGGAAGACAACAAGTGTCTGCACGAACAGTTCGATGACGTTTGCAGCAGCATGGACTCTCAGCTCGGAGACTATGGCCGCGGCTTCCCTTGACGCTGCGTCACAGACAAGAGCGCCTTCAATGGTGTGATCAACGACGAACCTGGGCGCACGAATGGCGAGACGTCATCTTTTCACATGAATCCAGGTTCTGTGTACAGCATCATGATGGTCGCATCCGTGTTTGGCGGCATCGTGGTGAACGCACACTGACAGCGTACATTCGTCATCGTCATATTGGCCCATCACCTGGCGTGATGGTATGGGGTGCCATTGGTTACACGTCTCGGTCACCTCTTGTTCGCATTGACTGTGTTTTGAACAGTGCACGTTACATTTCTGGTGTGTTACGACCCGTGGCTCTACCCTTTATTCGAGCCCTGCGAAACCCTACGTTTCAGCAGTATAATGCCCGTCCGCATGTTGCAGGTATTATACGGACCTTCCTTTATACGGAATATGTTCGGGCTGTTGTCAGATCATTTAATATCCATATTGCTATACTTAAAATTAATTCCTTTCTAACATAAAATCCAGATATAATTTTATTATGGAATTCAAGCGGGGTCTATTTTCATATCCGACCACCATAATTTTTGTTTTACTACTAGAGGACGCTATTTTATATTTAAATAAATATGTTTGAAAAAAATATTACAAAAGTATTACTATTGAATATCAATCTATTTACATTTAGAATAGAATTAGAATATGATAATTTAAGACATCGAAGTCATCACATAGTTGTATTTTTTGGAAGACCAGATTTTAAATTAGATAGTTATGATAATATGAGGATAATGGAATTACATATAAAAAGAATATTAAAATTACATTATTTCAAGCGATTAATATTTAAAGATATATTTGAAGAATTTGAAGATAACTGTAATTTGTTAGATGTTTGGGTTTATAGATTAAGAGAAAGTTTACGAATTAAAAAAATTATAAGAAAAGAAAAAGATTTATATATATTTATATTTTAATTACTTCAAAAATTATTTAATGAGTATATTACTAATTTAAAATTATTTACTTGAAAAATATATTTAATAAATAAATATTAATATATTAATAAAAATAAATATTAATATATTATAAAAATAAATATTAATATGTTTAATAATAAATATTCAATAAAATTAGAAAATATATAAATGAATGATTTTATTCCAGCTGAAAAAGTATATTATTCTAGTGATGAAGAAAATAATATTTCTGTACCAAATGAATATTTAAAAGTTTTTAAAAATATTCAAAAGAAAGATATTACTTATGACAGCTCAGAAGATGAAAATTATTATAATATAAATATTCAATCATTTTTGAAACAGAGATATGTAAGTATAGGATAAATTTTTTCAAACAATTAAAAAGAAAACATAATTTAAATTTTACATTACAAGCTGATGAAATGTTTTACAAATATTTAGATATTAATTATTACAAAAAAACTATAAAATATTTGTATGTCATGAAAAAGATTTGTGAATATTTTGGAATAGAAAATAATTTAAAAGTTAAAGAAAATAAAAATGAATGGAATGAGTTTTTAGCATTTTTAAATAATTAGAAATTTTTGATTTTATAGATCGCTACTTAAAAATTATACAAAACATAAATAATATAAAGTATTTCTACTTTAGGAGAAAAAAATGAAATAATAATTTTAAAATTAATACTTTTAATATCATCAAAATTAATGTTATTTTCAGAATTACAATTTCCATTTAAAAAAATAAACCATAATAAATGGATATGATTTGTAGAGATTGTAAGATAAAAAAGAATGAAGAAGAATTTTATATGCATATTAAGAAAAGAATGATTCGTTGTATCCAATGTACCAAAGATATTTATTCTCAATCTGAGCGCTGTATTTGTGGCAGGTACTACACCTTATGGCATCGCGCCAGACATGAGAAAAGCAAAATACACAAAAAATTGTTAGCAGATATAATTGCTGCTAATGAAATCTTAAATATTAAATATTAACATCTTTTAAAATATTTTATTTTTTCAAAAGCCTTCATAAAAATACTTTCTAATAAATAGAAAATAAAAAATTCTATTTTTGAAATCCCTTTATAAAAATACTTTCTAATAAATAGAAAATAAAAAATTCTATTTTTGAAATCCTTTTATAAAATTACTTTCTAATAAATAGAAATAAAAAATTTCTTGTTTTTTATTTGAATACAAGTATGGCTTTTGTTCACATTGAAAATGCTTTGAATACTTTGAGTATTCAAAAGTTGAAAAATGTTATAAAAGATTTAAAAATAAAAAGTAAAAATATAAAGGTAAATATATAAAGAAATATATGACTCATAGAAAATCTTATAAGATTGTAGAGATTAATAAAATTAAACCTGTACAATATTTTAATATTTTATCAGATTTATTTAGAAAAGCTATAAGAAATGTAAATGGTAAAGTTGATATAATTGTGCATAATCCAAAATTAAGTGCTCCTTTTCATCCTAAAATGATGTCTACTAAAGATGCTTACGAAGTATATTTAGAAACATTAAATAATAAGATTGAATATAAGGAACTTGATATAACTGAATGTATTTTTGATTTTCATGTAATTGAACTACCAGAAAGAGGTAGACATAAATCATTAAGAATGTATTCAGAAACAGATCCTTCAAAGAAGAGAAGTATTTGTCAAATAAAAAATAATGATAATATATGTTTAGCTAGATCTATTGTAACTGCTCTAGCTGTTCAAAATCCAAAATTATTATGTGATAAATTAAATCATCAAAAACTAACAGAAAATGATATAACATATTAGAAAAGGTCGTTTATTACAAAAAACCTTAGCTGTAAAACTACATAATTTATGTAATATTCCTTTAGAAATATGCAGCTTAGAAGAGGTTAAAATATTTGAACAATTCTTAGATATTCAAATTAATATTTACTGTAGAGAAAACTGTAATCAAAGTTTATATTTTGGAGAATATAAATCTACATGTATTTACATATACAAGATTCAAAATCATTTTAATGTCATTACTTCTATTACAGGATTTTTAGGTAAAGATCATTATTGTAATTACTGTAAAATAGGATATAAGAAAACTAATCGTCACAAATGTCCTTTGAAATGTAATAGATGTTTTGTTCAAAATTCTGATTGTAAAGGAGATGAAATATTTTGCAATAAATGCAATAGAAAATTTACAGGTAAAGAATGTTTTGAAAATCACAAAACGAAAGATGATAAAGGTTATAGTGTTTGTAAAATATTATGGAAATGTTTAAAGTGTGAAAGAAATATAAGTAGCTTAGAAAGAAAACGTAAGGATCATAAATGTGGTGAACTGAGACGTAAAAATTGTTGGAGATGGGTAATGAATGATCATAAATGCTTTATGAAACAAAAGAGTTCAAAAGGAGGTATGTGTAAACAGAAGTGTCCTACTTTCATACGAGATCAAAAAGATTGGTGTGAAAAATGTAAATTTGATTACACTGAAAAATATATATTCTTTGATCTTGAAACAGTTCAAGAAACTGGAATTCATAAAGTTAATCTATTAATATGTCACGATTACGAAGGTAAAGAGAAAATATTTAAAGATGAAAATGAATTTTGTAGTTGGTTATTTAAAGATAATCATTATGGATATACCTGTTTAGCTCATTATGGAAAAGGATTTGATTTTCAATTTTTAGCTAAATATTGTTTCAAAAATAACATCAAAGTATTTACTATATACCAAGGTAATAAATTAACTTATATGCATTCGCCTGCTTACAATATAAGATTTATTGATTCCATAAATTTTACAATGATACCACTTAAAAAATTTCCAAAAACGTTTGGATTAACTGAATTAGCTAAGGGATACTTTCCACATCTTTTTAATACCAAAAGTAATCAAAATTATGTTGGTAAATATCCTGATAAATGTTACTATGGATATGATACAATGGTTACTAATGAAAGAAATAATTTTAATAAATGGTATAACTCTGCTAAAAATGAAACATTTGATTTTCAAAAAGAATTTATAAAATATTGTAGATCAGATGTAGATATTTTGAGAAAAGGATGCTTGGAATTGAGAAGATTATGTTTAGAAACTGTTAATGTAGATCCCTTTAAATATGTAACGTTAGCAGGTGTGTGCATGGGTATTTACAGAGATAAATTCTTGAAAAAAGATACTATAGCTATTGATAATGATACAATTCATAAAGATCAATATAGTAAAAAATCAATTGCTTGGTTAGATTATATTTCAAAAAAGTAAATATTAATATTCAACATGCTTTGAATGGAGGAGAGAACAAATTGAAATTAGGAAATGAAACTTATAAAGTTGATGGATTTCATGAAAATACAGTTTTTCAATTCCATGGCTGTTATTGGCATGGATGTAAAAATTGTTTTTCTGGTACACAAATAAATCTTAAAAATCAAATGTTGATGCAAGATTTATATGAAAGAACTAAAAAGATTAATAAGAAAATAATGAAAGAAGGATATGAATTAATAACTATATGAGAATGTGCTTTTGACAATAATAAAGATATGAAAAAATACATGAAAAAAGAATGGAAAAGAGAATTCATCGAACCTCTAAATCCTAGAGATGCTTTTTATGGTGGTAGATGTGAACCCACTAAATTAAAATATGAATTTAAAACGAATGAAAAAGGAAGATACCTAGATGTAACTTCTTCATATACAACAGTTAATTACTTTGATTATTATCCAGTTGGTCATCCTGATAAAATATTTAACCCTGAAAAATATAATAAAAATTGGTATGGTTTAATAAAATGTAAAGTACTACCTCCTCGGAAATTATACAATCCTGTACTACCTTATAAAGGAGAAAAACTGTTGTTTTCATTATGTAGATCATGTTCTGAAACCCTTGATTGTAAGCACTTCAAATCGTCTCTTGATAAGAAGAAATGTAAAGATCGTTACGTTACCAGAATGTTAACACAGCGATAACGAAAGATGTTTTATAGGTACTTGGACTACAGATGAAATGAAATTAGCTATTAAAAAAGGATATAAAATAATGAATATTTATGAAGTTTGGAACTTTGAAAATAAATCAAATGAATTATTCAAAGAGTACGTAAAATTGTTTTTAAAAATTAAACTTGAAACATGTGATAAATGGAAAAATAATTTTAAAAATGAAAAGGAATATAAGAAGGTAGTTAAAGAGAAATTAGGTATAAAATTGAAAAACATAGAAGAAAATCCAGGTTTGAGATTTATAGCTAAAATATGTTTGAACTCTTTATGGGGAAAGTTTGGACAGCGAAAAAATATGAAACAAACTGAATACGTAATGGAGATTGAAGATTTCTATAGAATTATACTAGATGATGTAATGAAAGATTGAAACATGGTATTTATGAATGATGATTGCGTAGAAATGAGTTACAAAATGAAAGAACAATATGAGAAAAATAACTTTAACACAAATATTTATATAGCAGCATTTACAACCAGTTCTGCTAGAATACGATTATATAAAATGTTAAATAAATTAAAAGAAAAAGTTATATATTATGATACAGATAGCGTTGTTTATATAGATGATGGAACCAAAGATATTGAAACAGGATGTATGTTAGGAGATTGGACAGATGAACTCGGAAATGATAAATATATGAAATATTGGATATCTGGAGTTAGTAAAGATTATGGATGTATACTAAATGATGGATCTGCACATGGAAAAGTGAAAGGATTTAAAATGTCTAATCAGAGTGAAACAATGTAAGATTTTGATAACCGAATGAAAATAATTACAGGTGAAACTGATTGTATAGATGTTGAAATTAACCAATTTAAAATACAAAAAAATAGAGACATTTCAAGTACTAAATCAAATAAGAGATATGTGTTTGGATTTGATAAACGTAGAATCTTGGATGATTATAACACAGTTCCCTTTGGATATTAATATCTTCAATATTTTATATCTTCAGTATTTTATATCTTTCATATTTTATATCTTCAATATTTTATATCTTTCATATTTTATATCTTTAATATTTTATATCTTCAGTATTTTATATCTTTAATACTTTATTCTCAATTTTTAAAATTATTTATAAAAATGCATTTAAAATAAAATGACTGATATATCATTGATATTCAATATTCAAGGATTTATCCTTCCAGATAAAAAAATTATCAGAGAAATTAGTTGGACACATTTAACAGAACCAATTGCTGAAACAATTCAAGTATTTACACCCAATTACGAATTAACAGAACAAGAAATGAAAATTGTTCGTAAATGCACTCATGAAATTCACGGTCTAAGATTTAAAAGATATTCAGACGATAAAAGTTTATGGATTAGTAATGAAAATGTTAAAAATTATATTCAATATTTATATGACGAATATGGAGGTAGATTTGCTAATAAAGGAGGAACAATTGAAAAAGAAATATTTGAAGAATTAAATATATCAGCTGTTGATATTGATGTACCTAAATGTCTTAGAATATTAGGTCCTATGTGCACTCTATATAAATGTTGTCAGTATAAGAAATCCATTCAAAAAAATAGTTTGTAATAAATGGAAGAAATAAAATACTTAGATATTAGTGAAGAAATAATAGAGAATTCAAAATTAATTAACGAGCTAATTGAAATCAATAAAATATATGACAGATATGGAATTGATGATTTAATAATGAAATATATTGATCAAATAAGAGAATTAATTTTAAAAGGTGAAAATAAAGATATAAGAGAAAAAGCACTTGATCTAGTAGATGAAACATCTTTTTTATTACATTATAAATAAATATTTTCAGAAAATATTTTTAAAAACGTAAAATCATTTAATAAAATGAAATATCATAAATGGAAGAATTCAACAACATCAAAAAGAATATATATCCTGAAACTTTTAAATTGAGAGATTTAGAAGTTGGAAAATACAATTTGATATCGTTGAAAAAAATCAAAACAAAATTTGGATCTTCATTAATTGCAAAACTAGAAATAAACGATAGTGAAAAAGAATTTTACTTAAGTTCTTGCCATGCTGATTTATCTGAAAGAGCAATTAAAAAAATAAATAAAAATAATTATCTATTCAATTACAAAGGTAAGATAAATGATAAATATTATGATTACGAGTTGGAAGAAGTTTAAATCTTTATCTTTTTAAAAAAACACATGCAATGGCTTTTATCTTATATTTTCAAAAAACCTTGCATTTCTTTAAAAAACATTCGTTTAAATATCCAAAAAAATACAAATTTTTATAATAAAACAGCTTAAAAAACTCAATTTTTATCAAAAAAAACAGCATAAAAACATAAAAATAATGCATTTTTTAGTGATCATTTTTTCGATGGAAGGTCAAATTTTTTTGTTGAAATTTTGAAAGTGAAAAAAAGCTCTATTTTTCATCAAAAAAAGCTTAAGAACACTAAAAATACTGCATATTTTAGTGAAAAAGACGTCATTTTTTTAGTGAAAAACACACTTTTTTGTTTAAATTTTAAAAATCAAAAATGCTCTATTTTTGCAAATTTTTATCGAAAAACAGCTATAAAACTTGCAAAATAGGTCTTATTTTGCAAAAAATATTGCATTTTTTGAGTGTCCTCTAGCCCTCCCCCCCCATATATTACTCATAAGAATGCGCGGATACCGAAGTGCATGAAATCTGCAATGGAATAAAAAAGTTCATTCATTAAAATATCAGCATTGATATAAATTAAAACAGTATCCTAATATTATATCAATTCAGAAATACATTACTTTTTGTTCCAAATTAGCAATGGCATGGAATCAATACGTGAAAAGTAATTTTTATCACCAAGTTATGCAACTGCATAGAGCTTTTATTTCTATAAAGGGTCATCAAAGGAAAAGGTACGAAACGACGTATAAACTTAACAGTTAATTTTTTGCATATTCCGCCATGGGAGAACGTAGCAAGACATCTCGGGATGTGATTGTAGTCTCTGACTGGGATCGGAGCACGCACGGGCTGCCGCATGCGCAGTAGAGGGCAGAGGCTCGTATCAAAAGAAGAGACCAAATGATGCGGTAGTTCGTATGAGGACAGGAGGTTGTTCGCGTTGCAATATTTGACGATTGAGGATCAGCGAGGTGTTATCCCATTTCTGACAGCGGAAGGTGAGAAACCGGCAGTTATTCATTCCCGGATGGTGACCGTTTACGGGGAGAAAATGTGTCTCCGACAAGTCTCAGAAAATGGAGTGCCCGTTTTCGTGCTGGCCGTGAGAGTGTGGGTGATGACTCGAGAACCGGGCCTGACAAACACTGTCATCACGAGCGATCTCATCGACAAGGTGGACGACGTAGTGAGAAATGATCGGATTGTCACATTGCCAGTGTTGGCGGTGGAGGTGGATGCAAGCTACGGAACAGTGTGGACAACTGTTCACGACAAGTTGCGATGTCGGAAGGTGTGAACCGCTTGGGTTCCGAAGCTGTTTACCGACCAGCAAAAGGAGCTGCGCACTGCAACATCTGTTTCGGTATCATGACGATCCTGCTTTCATGGAGTGGATCATCGCAAGTGATGAGATCTGGCATCATCATTATGAGCCAGATACAAAGCGGAACTGCATGCGGAAGCATGCGTCGTCCCCTCTCCTTAAAACGGTGCCGTCAGCAGGAAAGTTGTTACCCACCGTCTTTTTCAACATTCATGGTACGATACTAGTGGAATTCCTAGAGCACAGAAAAACCATAAACTCCCGATGTGTACTGTGAGACACTCCGACGCCTACGCTGGTCAATCAAGAACAGAAGACCGGGCCTGTCACGAAGGGTGCGGTTCTGCTCATTGATAACGCGCGTACACACATCTTTAGAGTCACACACATGGAACTGGCCAAGTTCAAGTGGGAGACGTTGGACCATCCGCCCTACAGACCGGACATGTGGCCCAGCGATTTCCACGCGTTTGAGCCACTAAAGAAGCACCTGAAAGAGAAGTGCTTCTTCAACTCGGACGACGCACTCAAGGACGCTGTGAAGGACCGGGTCTCGTCACGGCCGCAGGAATTCTGGGAACGAGGAATCCTGCGGCTTGTACCTCAGTGGGATCGTTGTGCTCAAGCCTATGGTGTATATTTTGAATAAAATCTACATTTGTATCCAACGTGTCGTTTCGTAGCTTTTCATTTGATCACCCCTTATATAATCTTATCGTTTGACTTATTAGATTTTATCTAACTTTAATTGGGTGTTAAAAATGTTATCAATGCAATGATTATTTTTTTCCATATCAATCGTGCATTTTTTTTCAATCTTTTTATCACCATTTGATAGCATATTTGTCTTTTTTGATATTCAAAAATATATATATATTCTCTTATCGGTGAAACATATCTTAAAATATCAATTAAAAAACAAAACAAATTAAAATTCTTGATTGTATAGCAAATAACGTATTTGAATAAAGATAAAAATCTAATAACTATAGAAAAAAAATGTTTAGATAAGCTAAACAATAATTCTGAAAATTAATAAATTTAACTTCATTTTTCACATTACATAGCGCACACACAATCACAGGTTTGAAGAATTAAGAAAATTTTAATAATGAGGATTTTAAAGCAAAATTACAAATGAGTATCAGTAAAATTATCTGAGAACAGTTATAAAACTAAATCAGAACTAAATGTTAAATCTTTAAAAAAATTATAAATTTGGATAAACTAATTTAAAAAATAAAATATTAGAAGAAAGTGGTTGGAGACTAACATCAATCCGATATCTTTTAATTAATGTGATATGACACCAATGATCAGGATCAACTGTCGTTGAATCATTTGCATCTCTGAGGTCTCCTAACATCAATCAAGTCGAAAACAATCAATCGAATATGTTGCAACACGATAACAGGAAAATGAGGCGAAATTCACCCCCACCCAGAAGCGTTTTTATTACAAAAAATGAAATTAATCGTGTCTATTTTGACTAGACTGAATGCTTGCCCCCCGTGAAGTTCTGAGTTTGGTTTAAAGTTGGATATCATTGAAGTTTAAATTTCGCGAAGACTCAAAATCAATTTGATAACGTTGGTTCGAAATTGGTAGATAACCATTGACTGTAAGTCATTTAAAAATCGAAAAGTGATATCTGACCAATAGCCGATCTACAAATGTCGGCGAAGGGATGTCCTATGTCATCTTGCAAACAGGAGGATAGCAGAACATTTTCAAAATAAATAAATAAATAAATAAATTTTAAAGATAATGAAGAAAATACCTCGACTGTGGCAATAAATATTTATCACAAAAATGTGTTCCAATAAGATAAGTGAAGGTACATTTTGTTGGAAAAGTCACTAAAAAAGCGTCTCCATAAAAAAAAATTAATGAATACCACTTAAATAGCACCATGTTTTAGTAAGTGCCCACTCATGACATTCTTATTTCAAAAATCTTTCGTTTTAAAATGGACAGAACAGAAAACTGACAGATGACGAAAACTATTCATCACTGATCTGCACTAGACTCGCCACTAAATGTTTTAGTAAAATCACTAACATGTTTCAATAAATAAGCTACCCATTTTTATTTTTTAATAAAATAGCGGTTTCAAATTTTTCTCCGCGGCAATTTTTCACCTAGATATAAAAATTGATGACTTGTAGGATGATGCAAATCTCTTCGATAGAATACTGCAAAAGCAAAATATTCACTATGAAAAAGTATATATTAAATTATTATTCATAACAAAACCACGTAGCCCTATTTAATTTCAAGAAAGCACCGAGATGAAGATGTAATAGTACAACATACCACTAAAAGCAAAGGTTAGATCTGAAAATCGGTTAATAGGACTAAGATGGTCAAATACCGAGAATGGCCAATATATAAAACAAATCCAGATAACAAGAAAGAAAAATGAAGATTCTTGGAGTAAAGTACTTAACTAATCTTTTTCAAGTTTTTCAGTTTGTGTGTGTATAAGAAATTTTTCTAATAATATCTGTCAGTAATTCTCTCAATAGATTTTGCATTCATTCAACGATACTCTGTGCAATACCTAGCACATAAATATGAAGTAACTTCACAAATTTATTCTAAGTTAGATAAATACATTTTTATGACAAGAATATATAAACAAATCTTTGAGTATGTTTAAATGACGCGAGTTAAAATTAATTTGTGCTGTAATTTTATGTGTATATATATATATATATATATATATATATATTTTGCATTCACCTTAATTTCCAGGAAAAAAGTAAATACCGAGCTTGAGGATAAAGGCTTAAAAATTTTTGAAATAGAAAAATTTAACCGCAAATCTAAACTATGAATGGTATTGTCCTAAACGTGCCCCAAAATTTTGCCCGATGACTTTTACGAGGGTTGCTATTTATATTTCTGGCCTTGGCAACAGTAAGTGTTGTTAGGCGACCGAGGACGATTTTAATCGAAAGTTTGATATTTTTAAACATAAATTCAGCAGACGATTTACCATTATAGCTTTATTTGTGTTGTTGACATTAAATTGAAAAGTTCTTCTCTGTCAAAAAATGGAATTGAATTGTGAACATTTTCGTGCCATTATTTTTCATAACTTTCGACGTGGATTGTCAAGACAAGAGTGCTTCGATGAACTTAATTCTTTATACAGCGATAAAGCGCCATCCTACAGCACTGTAAAAAATTGGTATAACGAATTTAATCGTGGTCGATCCAGGACGAATCCCGTGCAGGTCGTCCAAAATCCGTTGTTGTGCCAGAAAAGATCAATGCTGTGCGTGAACTGATAAAGCAAGATCGTCATGTGACATACCGTAAGATAGAGGCGTCTTTGGACATTAGTATGACTAGCATCAATAAAATATTGCATGAACATTTGAGCGTAAAAAAATTTGTTCGCGTTGGATCCCGCATAATCTGACAAACGCTCAAAAAAGGCTCGTGTCGATTGGTGCAAGGAAATGTTGGAAAAATACATTCAAGGTACATCAAAGGCTGTGTATAACATCTACACAGGTGACGAATCATGGATCTATGCATATGAGCCGGAAACAAAACAGCAATCAACTGTATGGGTCTTCCAAGACGAGGCAAAACCAACAAAAGTTGTTCGAGGAAGAAGCACATCGAAACAAATGATTGCCTGTTTCTTCGGCATTAACGGTCATGTGGCAACAGTGGCGTTAGAGCAACGCAGGATTTGTCAATTCTGAATGGTACACGACCATTTGTTTGCCAGAAGTCATCGGAGAAATTCGAAAAAAGCAGAAGAACAGGCGAATCATTCTTCATCATGACAATGCGAGCTCTCACACATCGACTCAAACAAAGGCATTTCTGACGGAGCGAAATATCGAACTGATGGGTCATCCGCCGTACAGACCTGATTTGGCACCCAATGACTTCTTCTTATTCCCACACATCAAAAATAAATTACGTGGACAACGATTTTCGACCCCCGAAGAAGCGGTTGATGCATTCAAAACGCATGTTTTGGAGTTACCTCAATCGGACTGGAAAAAGTGCTTTGAAAATTGGTTCAAACGTATTTGAATTGGTTCAAAAGTGTATTGATCATCATGGAGAATATTTTGAAAAACAATAAAACCAATTTCGATCCTACATATTTGTTTTTTCATTATTAGGCCAGAAATATAAATAGCAACCCTCGTATGTGGTAAATATCCTATAAATTAAGAAAAAAAAAATGCGCAAAATAAAAACTTGCTACAAATAAATCAGCTACTTTCTGCAAAACAAGTAGATAAATGGCTAACTAGATTGTGTTACCTTTTGAGAAAAACAGTGAAATACTTTCTGACTTAAGAAAATGTGCTTTTAAAAATGTAGTTTAAAACAGAAAAAAAATTAATAATTACTAGAACTGATTTTTCGTCAATAAAATAAAAATAAGAATTGTTTTTAAGCATGAATTTTATTTCACAAATATTTTTAGTCAAAATGCATAATTTTTTCTGATAGTATTTTATTGATAAAATGAGAGTAGTAAGTAAAATAATAGTTTAAAAATCAACAGTTATTTTTCCGTTTTACAAATTTACGACTTCAAGAACTATTTTACAGATCCTTAAAACCAAACATCTATTGTATTTCTTTAATAAAAAAAACAGTTTGAATAATACTTATACGATTTTATAAATAAAATCGCCAAAAGAAAGTTATTGAATTAAATGTTAATACGAAAGTTAAAAAAAACAAAACTTTTTTATACAAAATTACAGAAAAATACATCCCATGAAAAGTTTAAAATGTGACTTTTATTGCTCGAATTAAAAAGGCCCACGTCTACCAGATTTGGTTTGTCTGTCACTCAACGGATCATTTTTTACATGAGGGCCGGTCACTTGCAAAAAGCACGAGGATTGCATTAGAATTTGAATATTTTGTGGAAAAAAATTTCTTAGGCTTTTAAATTATGCATCACAATATTCATGTATATATATATAATGAATTGAAGTCTCCAGCTGTATCGAAAAGTATGGATCGGTCATTGGGAGAAATGAAAATACAGAATGATATTGACTAGAAAGAATTGTACCTGTGTGTCTCTCTCCTTTACTTTTAATTCTTTATAAAGCCCCATTTCCATAAGTCAAATATTAAAGGTTTCTTCATGTCCCACTAAATAGCATTATGTCAATTATCCTAGTTTACTCACTAGTTACTACTCTATTTGTCATTACCACTTTACTTATTGCTTCCATTATAGCCCTATTGGTTGCCTTTTCTCCAAATCTTACACCTATCGAACATATCTGTTTATTGGTTGGAAAATGACTAGCTAGAAATGTGTCTTCGTATTCTTAGTGCACCAGGTAAGCTGCTTCACCAGATAATTTACCAATAATCTGCCAACGAACACTATTAAAAATCTATTCGAAAACAAACACGGTGTGAATACTTACTACAACTTCCCAACAGAGAGGTTGTGTGAAATTTGGTGTCAAAAGACGATTTTTATTTAATCCTAAGGCGTGAAGTATTTTTTGCCATTCGTAAAGAAGACACATTACAAGTTTATTCTTACTTATTTCAAAGAAAGAGATACTTGCTATTAATCAACATTTATACTGAGTGAATTCACTAAAATAAATTTGATTCTTATCTTTAGATGATCTGCAATATGCTTTTTGACGATCTGCAGTTATTTCCTTTAATATTAAATTAATAATTCACTAATTTATTTATGACTGAGTTTAGATATACCATCAATTTCTAGCAAGCAGATTACAACCTTGAAATTAATCGTTTTTGTATTCATGCATTATGAAGTTTTTAAAGTAACTATTTACAGTAATTAATTGCTTTTTCTCTTTTGTGTTAACTTTCTCTTTGATGATAATTTTACAACAAGAATGCACTCAAAGTTGTAAATGACTTATGATTTTCATCCTTTATTACTATCTTGCAGGGCACCGTACTAATATTCTTACACGGTCCTAATATTTCCTTTGTGTTTTTAATGCACTGAAAAATCTAAATTGATAACTTCACCTGATTTTCTTTGCACGATTACCAAAACTGAAATTTGAGAAAAATGTATGACTCAAAATGTTTTAAAATAACCTAATATCTAAACAGACGAGCTAAAAGACGAAAAATTAAACATAAGTAGAATACTGTAATTAATTATTTTTGTGTTAAAAAAATACTTGAATTGGAAGTAGATTTTTTTTTTGCATCACAATCATTGAGAATTATAATTATTTATTAAAAAATGTCTGTAACCTGTAATTAATAAAAATTATTAGGAATTTAATAATCTAATGATATGTATTCCTGTACAATAATAATCTTAATGACTCTCATTATATGTAATATGAAAATCTCTAACATTAGATTAAAGTGAATATCATTTATTCATTACATGTATATAATGACTGGAGAAAAACTGGTTTGATTCTTTTATTGCTCAGCAGCCTTTTTTTTTTTTTCGCAGTAGGCTAATTAGACCTACAGTTTTAAGTGGATTACGAACCACTTCAAATATCGAAGACCAAAGTGGGATTCAAACCCACAAACTGAATTCAAAAGTGTTAATTATTCGAATACCAGCTCAACCATTCGAGACAGAGAATTTTATCATTTGTAACATCTTATTTACAATTCCAGTATTAAGAAACAAGATCATAAATTTAATACAGCTTTCAATGATTGGGAAAATTAATGTACTTCTGAAACATTAATAATGAATAACATGAATTGCCGAGCTATTCACATTGAAATGCTTAACTACATTTAAAAAATGGACAATTAATGATATAGAATCTATTTTTGAACTTATTTAAATTGAAAATATTAGCTTATATTCAATATAGAAATACAGACAACAGAGATTACTTCGAACACAATAATTTGTATGGAAGTAAAAAATTCTTAGGTTTAAATTGAGGAAACAAAATTTCATATTTATTTTTAAATATGACAGTTTTAAAATAAATGATTTGCTATGAAAAATAAAAAATACAGTTTCATAAAGAGAATTCTAAAATTTTTTAAAGTTAAATATTAAACCATCAATAAACTTATCACTGGACCTATTAACTTTCTAGTAGATTTATAAGGCTATGTGAATTCATAGTATAAGATAATGAACACAATTGCAGAAAGTGAAAATATATCTATTTTCTACAAAGTTTTAAATAAAAAATACACTATTCCGTTTATTTTTAAATAAAATATTTGATTCATGTAACAAAAATATGCATAGAAGTTAATTAAAATCATATAATGCTATACAGTTATGGAATTACTTATGTAGTCTCTATTTTTCCTTCCACAAATTACTCAGTTCTGTTAACATTAAAAAATAAAAAAGTGTTCAAATTTAAAAACAAAATATGAAATTTTGAGTTTATAAAATCAGTAATTTGAGTTGAAGTTTTTAAGAAATAAATACTGAATCATGAATAAAGTTTTAAAGACAGCTAAGCCTAATAAGTATTAAATTGCCTGAACAAAAATCAATTATAATACCAATTATTTTTCTAATTTGCTGAGATTTTCCAGATATAAATTTATCATATAAGAAAATATTAAAATTTTAAAATATATTGCAACAAAACTTTTAGAGTATTGATCGCTTATTTTAAATATAATGATGTAAAGAAAGAAATTCTAAAATATGAATATGTCTAATTATATATTTCACAGGTGCAAATAATCGATGGTTAACCACACTCTATAAAAGTTACATTAGTATTTTAATCACAAGTAAATGTAATAAGCAAAATAAGACAATATGCGACACAAATAAAAACTTATATTGAAATAACAGAAATAACAAAATATTGAAATAACAGAAATAATTTCAGAGAAAAAAAGATTAAATAAAACATTTCACTCAAAATTTTACTTTTTCAGTTGAGCTCCAAACTTTAAAATGCCTGAGAAAATAATAATAATAAACTTGTTTTTATAAACAGAATTTTTTTATAGAAAAGAATTAAAAAATATTTTTTAATAAATTTTTTTAAGACTGTTGCATTTTTTATTTTTGAAGTGTATAATGCTTTAAGTCATGTATAATTGTATACACTAATCAAAAATCTATATTAAATGAATATGATATTAAAGAGAATTAACACTTACAATACTTTGAATAAAATGTAAACTAAAATGTCTCAAACATCATACTCAAAAACAATCAATAATTTAATATATATCAAATGTCTCTACAGCAATTTGTTATATTATTTAAGCTCCAAAATAATATTCAATGGTAATTTAATGATAACATTGTGTTTTCAACAGCAGCAGAGTGCCTGATATACATATAAAGCCACTTAATTTTCCAATTGTTTTCATACGCTGGATTTCTCACTAATCCAAAACTAAAATCAAATAATCCAACACAGTTGTTAAGCTTATGTACAATGCCACTCACATTAACCTTGACTAGGCCATGTGCTTCTTGCTCACAGGAAGTACCACCAGTTTCATTGGGATGGAAAAACAACTTCTCATTTATAATCAGGCTAGTGAGGAAGTTGACAACATCTTTATCACCAAAAGTTACTAATTCTTTATTGAAACCATCTGCCAGCACACGCACTTCCAACTTGCAGTCTGCCCAAAAATGCTCAGTACCAAAATCCTGCAACTGATTATAAAGAGGAAAGAACCATTTAGTGAATGCTAAGCCCATTACTTCCAATTCATTGTTGCAATTCATTTCAGATACAACTTCTTTACATTCCATATCCTGAAAAATACTTCAATTAGAAATTGAAAGAAAATCACAAACAATTTAGGAATATTCATTAATTTTTTTAATTAAAATATATGTTTCATAAACGTTTCTACATTTAATGAAAATATTAAAGGTATTTTTGTTATGGCAGACGATTAATAATAAATTCATTAGCATTTGGTACAAGTATATATTCTAAAACCAAAGGATTTTTTAAACCAAAAACTTAAAAACTCTAAAGAATCTGGAATTACTTGATTCTGAGAATGAATGGTATAACATTAAAAAACTGAATTTATATAAATTTTCATAGTTTCTAATTCACATTACCAAAATATCATTCATAATATAAAATAATTGTTAAGCATATTAAAATTTTGTTAGAGTCATTATACTAAATCATTATGTTCTATATAAAATTTAGATTTTCTTTACATGTAAATATTTGTCTTTACTTACATTATGATTATGTTTTTAAGACAACTATATTTGAAGCTATACTGACCATTGCCAGAGTCATAATTTAACAAAGATTTCTCAAATTATTATATTTTTTTGTTTGTTTAAAATTTCATAAAGATATGAATTTACTTGATATTAATGCTTTATAAGAATATTTATATGTGCTTTTATGAATATAAAACTTGCCAATAATATTACAATGGCAGCACACAATATAAATCAAGCATTTGGGAAAAAGACAGTTAACAATCAGAAGTGGCAGATTGATATGAAAATTTTTGTTTGATTTTTCCTGAAAGTAAGAAACCATAGAAGACCTAAACATTAGTGAAAAACATTTCAACAATACACATTTAAAAAATTCTGAGCTTTAATATCAATAAATTCTGATATGAAAAATTCCATATCAAAATTTATATTTTAAAGGCCAGAATTTTTTTAATTGAGCATCAAACTTTCATTGGGAAAACACATTGAAATAAATGGAGCATATTTTTTATGAAATAAACAGTTTTTAAAAAAGATATGCAGTTTTAGTAAGTTATTTAAAACTCTAAAACTGCACACACACCAACCTAATAACATAAATATAAAACCTAATAACATAATAATCAAAATTTAAACCAAATATAAAAACTGATTTTTATATATTAATCATATTACATACTTTCTAGATTCATATTATATATTTTGTATAATTTGTATATTCTTTAATAAATTGTATAAACTGATTTAAATCCAGGTATTAATTATTTTTTTAATCATATTAAAATGAAAGCGCAATCACAAAATGATCAAACAAGCATAATTAGTGAAGTGAAATATATTGAGAAGACACATTCACTAAATGTGAAAAATACACACCATTATTTTCTAAGTTATTAATTTAAAAGTGTTATCAATAATCAAATGCTCATAATTGTATATAATTAAAGTATCTGTAATTTGGAACTAGAATTTAAATTTTAGGTTTTACATTTGTTTATCAAGAAAACAATTTATTCATTCCCAAAGGTATAAATATGAAGCCTTTTCAAACACCCACTAACAATATTGAAATGGAAATAAAAACTAAAAACTTAATGGCTTGACAGCCCCTTGGGACCAAGGCTTTTAGTGACTATATCCATTTTCTTAACAGGGCTTGGGGTGCAAAGCATACGACCCAGTTAAGTGGTTAGCCTAATGCAAAACCAAAAGTGTTTAGTTCCCCAACCATGTTTAGTACCCAGTTTCTCAGGCTAGGGTAGGTCGATTCGACCTTGCCCAGCCTGAGTATCAAACCTGGAAGTGTGAAGTATTGCCAGTACAACACCAGGCTATACATATATATATATATATATATATATATATATATATATGTGTGTGTGTGTGTGTGTGTGTGTGTGTGTGTTAATATTCACACTGGTAAGCAAGATATAATAATTTAGAATGACAATTTTTCTTAATAACAAATTTAGTTTGTGATCCATTCTACAAAACTTAAAATGAATATTTCTAGGTCAGTGAAAAATATAATCTTGTATACTTTAATGACACAAATTGCTTTATGTACTTTTAAGAATAATATACTTTCAAGTGTACATGTATAAAAAAAGAAAAAGTCAAAGCACTGAAAATAGATTTAAATGTTGCTGATCTCTTCTCTACATTTTTTCACCTTCACATTTTTTTAAAAACTAAGAGGCTTAGTTTTTAGATATAAGTTTAAATACAAAGAAATTTTCAATGATAGTTTTTTATTATTTCACTATACTAATCATAATTATGTATTAGTTAAAGGAACTAGTTACTTTTGTACTAGTTACAGGAAGTTTTAATTGATTTTATTTATCAACATTTACAAGTAAGCAGTAACTCAGTGAATAACCACCTAGAAATCCAAAAAGGTATGAGTAAGTTTGTAAGTTTAATATAGAAATTTTTTTTAATTAGATGGAAATAAAGATTTTATCTTACTTGAGCAACATCAGAAGATTTCCATAAATCTAAGCACATAGTTATGAGATCTATTTTGCTGCACTCAGGTGAAGCAGTTCCCTTCTCTTCAAGTAAATAACTAAATAATGCTTTTCTTGTGATTTTCTGCCTTTTCAGCAAGTCATTTGGTTTCTGAATACAAGATAGTATAGCTCCAATGGCATCTAAAAGTTTTTAATATCAAATGACAAAATATTAGTATATTCCAGGATGAAATCTGAATCTTTAACTATTGAGAATCTATAATGTTTTATAAAATCTATAAAAATAACCATAAAATATATAACTATAGCTTAAACTCCTCCAATTTCAAAATTTAAAGTTAAATTACAATTGAATGTTCCAATAAATTCCTTTCTAAGAGAAAATAGATTATTCTCTTTCCACAGTATCTCTTTATTGTAATGATTTATTATACAGTAATTAAGTTTTATAATTGATTGAAGGACACAGTTAAAAGTTTGCATCATTAGGAAACAAACAAAATGGTGTTTTAATTTGAAATATATTGTTCATTTTATTTTAGCTTGGTCTGATACTCATAAAAAATGCAATTTCATTCCACCTTAAACTCTGAAAGCATGCTTCTATGATATTCTTTTAATTATTATGGATAAAAAAAATATTTACCCCCAAAATTTAAATCCTTAAAAAATAGATTAAAATTTGACATTTTCACAGTAAAAATACAAATATATTCTCTTAATGAGAGCAAAATTATTACCTTATTTATGATCAAATGTTAAAATTTCCATTCAACAATCATGAGCAACCTAGTTTCTCAAACAATACATCATAACAATTATCATTAACACATTTGGATGTTTGATATTAAAAAAAATATTACTTTTATATAACCATGAATAAGATAAATTTACTGAATGATAAATTAACTCATATTATTTATCAACATCTCAAAATATGATAAAAGAAATTAAATACAGTTATATCAATCATTTAAAAACATGAAATTAGTTATGTTTGAGTGTGGGTTTTATTGGTCCATAGTCTTTTTTACACACAAGAGTTGATTAGACCACTGAATTCAAAATGGATCAAAACCACAACAAACAGCCACACTTAAATTGAGAATTAAACTCACAAACTGGTAAACTAAAGCTAGAGTGCTAATAAGACAATTTAGGTTTGGTTTAGTTTATTTTGTCACTTAGCAGTATTTTTACACACGAGAACTATTTAAACAAGGATCAATATAAGACAAGTCAAGAGATCTACAGTGATTGCTCTGATACTACCATAAGGAGCAGTGACACAAGATAAATGAATTTGTAAAACATATTTTTGTGTGTAGCTATAGAAGCCACCGATAGTAACTCTATTCTGTATAAGCATGCATATGTATGTGGATAGTAAATTTATATTAAGTAAATTAATGTAAGAGCTGGGAAATAAAAAAGGATACACTACAATAAATTTCAGTTATTTTAAGCTATATTTATAATTTTATTTAATAACAAAATGGAATACACATAACCCCCCCACACACACACACAATTATAGTTTCATGATACGGTCAGATGACTACATGCTTCTGCATAGAATTGCAACACATAAATTTGATGCTTGAAAAAGGCAAATTTCTTTAAATATATACATGCATCACTCATTTATTTTTAGGTAAATTTCTAAATTATAAAATTATACACAATGCTAAGGCCATGATTTCGGCACTTGGAAAGATTCGATTTGACTTCAAATGGACATGATATCAAAACAAACTTATTTTAACTTTCACGTTGCATCATTTTATCTTACTAAAGATCTACTTCTTTATTTTAATTACAAAGAAAGAATTTTAAAAACCTTGTTAGAAAAGGTAATTTTAATTAAATACATTGCAAAGAACTCAGTAATTTCTTTTTAACAATTAACAATGTATTTTTAAAGCTTTTCTATGATTTAAGAAAATAATTCAAATGTACAATTGTTTAAAATTGAGATAAAATCATCATTTGTTTGAACATAATCCCTTTTCAACATCCATTAAAATGACATTATTTTAAAAATAAAAAATTACATATTTTTCCAATGATATTTTTTATGACGCTGCCATATTTAAATTTTTATTAATAAAAAATCCATACTTTAAATGTTTACCATATTCAATGGATGCAGAACCATTCCATGGCATTTTCAACTAGCTATTCTTGATGCTATTTACTTGTTTAATCTAAGTGATAGTATTGTCAAAAATTGGAATTTAAAAACTGATATTAATTCCTTTATGAGTATAATAATGATTAAAAAACTAAAGATTAAAATATAAAAGCATGTATATTTTCAATCCAGGCCTCAATTAATTTTCAAGAAAAATGATATTTCAAAATAGTAATGAGCTTGCAAATTTCAAAATTTACCTCACTAATTTAAACATGGTAGTTTATCCATTGTCATGCTATCAACAGCCTACAGCTGTTTGCTAAGGATGATGAATTAATCCTATCTTTTGGATGTCAAATGCTGAACATTGACTTCAAGCAGATATTTGAACTATACAATTATTTCTGATTATCAAATATGTGAGAAAACCATAATTTTGTTTGGAAGGATGACAGTGGAAATATAAAAGTTCTACAATATTGCATTAAGGCAGAATATTTAGATTTAAAAAATGCTTGTAAAATTTTCACTGACATCCATTTTCAGGATGCAAAAGTGACATTCATATGGTAACAAAAGTTATTTAATGACAGCTTATTATGTATTTAATGAAGTCACTTAGAAACTTATCCTACCTAGATAATCTAGTAATACACCAAACAAGAAGTGATAGCCAAATATTACACACAATATTTGAAGAATGGATCTAATGAGTTTTGTAACTGCTTTATGATCAGTATTAACATACAAAGGTTAATTTGGACATCAGTTAAAGAGATTCATAAGCACAACAAATGATAAAGATGGGAATTGTATTCATTAAATGAATACTAGAAAGAGCAACATCATGGATCTTACTATCAGTGAAGAGTTTATGTGTAGGACCAGAATCTCAATACATGTGTGCAAAAAAATGTTTATAATTTATTTAAACAGAAATTAAAAACTTATAAATTTTCAAAAAGACTTTTATTGCATTACACAGCCTTCACTTAAACAAAACTATAAAACACATTTTGTTGTAATTTTATTTCAATATCTATATAC
Source organism: Latrodectus elegans (assembly GCA_030067965.1). Taxonomy (NCBI): domain Eukaryota; kingdom Metazoa; phylum Arthropoda; class Arachnida; order Araneae; family Theridiidae; genus Latrodectus; species Latrodectus elegans. Next base: position 36,678,934 of record CM057810.1, read on the forward strand.
TCAGAGTAATGTCAATTTTTAAAGACAAGCAAGATTTACTTTAAACTACATTTCTCCTTTAGGATTAATTTCAGTATTTAAAAAATTTACAGTAAAAAAAATCCCATGATTATTTTTACTTGTTTGTTGTCTATAAACTATATTTTAAGAAAAGGGAGAGAGAGAAACAAGCAGATCATCATAGTTTTACACTATCTTCCATATTATAAAATAATTATTTTTTATAATTGCAAAGAAATTGCTCATACACTATAATCCTTTATTTCTAAGTACCAAATAACAATGGAAGAACCTATTTCTGAATCCACCCTAAACTACATTAAAGCCAAAACACTACAACAAAAGAAACAATAGAACATTTATTTTTAAAAATTATTTTACCTGACCGATTAGATGCGCGAACCATTCGTTTCGTTATAGTATCACACAGATTAAATAAATCCATATCTTCTAAATGATTTAATATCTTTTCCAACCCTGTTCTTTCGGCTGGAATTAACATGATGGATTTTAGTTACACAAACTGATAAGTTCACTTAAGTAACGAGTCAATATTTATCATTTCTATTCAAATAAATTACAAACAGGAAAATAAGCTGTATTATTTCATAATGTTGCTTTTGAAGTTCATTGTACACGTTAACACTAAAATATTTCATTAACAATTATGGTGAAGAAATAAGAAATTGTCTTCATTTGTTATCTGATTATTTTATTAAAATATAGGATTATCACTTTGATAAAGTATTTTAGACTTTTCTACTTCTCTCCAAATAATCCCATCGAAGTAATTGTTTATATTTTGTGTTTCATTTCAAACAGGAATCTTTGTCGAATGTAATAGCCCTTCACAAGTCAACCATCTCAAATTTTTGAAACATAAACGAAAGAAGCAGCTAACATCCAAACTGGCAATCATATAGTACCTTTGCAGGAAGACTGAGTTTAAATCCCATTTGTTTATTAAATTATTTTATATTAATAACCTTATTAAGTATATATTAATAAGCTTATATAATTAGTATGAAAATCTAATATATATTTAAGCAATGTATTATGTTTAAATAGAGATTTGTTTACGAACATGACAGAGAGAGAGAGAGACATTCCATGGAACAGGTGGGAGTAAATCTATGAGCAAGATCCATCTTCCTACAAAGCTACTGAATTAGTAGCTATTATTGATTTATTCGTTTGTTAGTTTTATTTAGTTACAAGCAGAATCATCTCAAGTTTATTAGAGGAACATAAATAAAATAGCTGAAGTCACTCCCTTTTTATAAATAAGAAAGTTTTGAAGAAAGCGTTCGTTTTAAAATTTTCTTAACAATTTATCTAGAATAATTAATTTTCTTGTATTTCATTCATCAAAACTTTACTATAACTCTTTTACATATATCTCTTGATAGACTATAATTTCAATGGGAATCAAAACCTTTTCAGTGATGTACTGGACCATAAAAATGTTTTAATCCATTTTAATTTGAAAAATGATCTTTCGCTACCGAAAACACTAAGAAGAATGCTCAGAAGTGTTCTCAATATAATAAGCATAATTTTGGGAAGTAAAAATTATTTGACACAATTAAATTCAAAATGTTGAAATGGTTATTCATACCGTTCATCATAATGTCTGTAAAAATGATATTCAAAGCTATTATTTGGGAACAAAGTTCTCCTGCATTAATATTTTTGTTGTCATTTTATAATAATTTTTCTAATTTACATCATTTTATTTTCAAATTTGCAGTTCGATTCCTAATAGAATATTCAAGAAACTAAAATCATCACACTGATTACATCAAATTTTTCAACAGAGATGTATTTTTTCCTTCTATAGAATCCAATAGATTCCCGGAAATTTTGAAGCTTGGAAATTTACTCGGGAACTTGAAGGAATTTTAAGGGAATAAACTCTACAAATCATCTTTCGCTTAATTGATTATTTTGCCCTATAAATATAAAGAGAAGTGAAATAAACTACGTAAATATGCAACAAAAAATATCTGTTCTATCTTTTAGCATGAAAGTTAATTAGTTTCATTCTAAGAAAAAAATACTTATTAAAGTAATAAAAATAATGCACATTGATATTTAATAAAAAATATTAAGATATATTTCTCAGGACTGTCAGAATAAATTTTGATATTTCCATGTATCTGTCGTTATAAATCCACGCTTAAAAAGAAAGAAAAATATATGCATCAATTTTTGACATTTTTTTAAATTGGTCTTTAACGCAAAATTGTTTCCTTTTCCTGAAAAATTTTCTATTACAGTAATTAGCTCTAGAAATCATTAAACAAATGAATTTTTATTTATATTTAAAAACTGCTTGATAAAAAAATCTTAAAAAATTTCTAAATCATCCGAAAAATTTCGAAACTATCGAGGACTTTAAAAATTCTCAAGGGAATAATTAAGGTTTATATCCAGAAATATACCTGTTTTTTTCCCTCCTTAACAACTCTATCTTTCAATTAATGTTACCCAAAAAAATATCTAAAATTGAAAAAACGACATTTGTTTTAAGCTATTTTAAAGACAGAGAGGCTTATCAGCAAGTTCGCAATTGAAGTAACATTCCTTATTTCGTCGAACTTATTCGACTGTTTTAAATTGTAATTCATCATCCACTTTTTCACTAAGTTCATTAAATTTCTGAAGAACAATTTTGTAATTGATATTATTTTTATGTATTTCAATGTTGCCTTTGAATTAAAAGTGTCACTCAAACCCTTTTATTGGAACTGTTTGCTAACAGGATTAATTCTGTTAAGCAAAGTATGCCAAAATAATAAGGAACAAATAAAATTTATAAAACTTGCTATAGACACAACTTAGAGCTCTATGTTGCAATTCTTTGGAAAAAAACATTCTCTTTCGAATAATTCAAAAAGAGAGCAGTAAATTTCTTCTAGTTGATATTTTAAAGGTTGATTGGCTTTAATTTTGCTTTCTCGTCAAGTGTTTGAGAAAAATTTTAATGTTAAACAGGAAATGTTTTCACAAAAGAACTGCTCATTTCTTAAAAGAAGGAAATACATATAATTCTTGATTTGTTGGGTGAAAAACTGTATCTATATTCCCCTTTGCTGTACCATTAATCATTAAATTTAACCTATCAGTAGCTCAAGGAACATAAAACACACGAGAATTTATATTTAAGATATTATTTTGCAGAGCATTTTTCTTCCCTTTCATACCCGGGACGTTTCCATATCCTTAGCCTCCCAATCATCAAAGACAATATTCCGCATTTTCAACATTTCCATTACTATTCCACATAGGCTGTTAGCTGTGATGATCAGAAACTATAATAAGGCGCAAAATGCCCCTTGATTTCTGCCACTAAATCACTGCTGAGGACAAAATATAGGACAGTTATCTCTTAAGTTTTGCTAATATCAGGAAAACAATCTAAAATTATAAAACAATACTTAGATTTTCAAAGAGATAGTAAAATTTTCTCTCTTATACTGCTGCCAATAATTTGCAGCGTTTCATTTTGTCTATTTTTGCGTAGATAATGAATTTTGCTGTTACTAGGTGGCAATGTACTTTCTACCAGAAAGTTCATAAATGGGACAAACTTTGAAAACAATTCCATTTATTTTAAAAGCTTTTGTTGTTGTCGTTTTGGTAAAGAACATACATCAGATGAGCCTTGAAAGTCTATATTCTAGTTGCAAAGAAATTTTATTCGTGCAGTCTTCCTAATATGTTTAACCATTTTTCTTTTTATTTTTGTACATCTATTGTGTATGGAAATAAATTGTTTTGTTTTTTCAATATTTTCTCATGCTCTTCCTCTTTTAAGACAATTTCATGAACTTTAGTACTCTCATACGTATAAACAGCTTTAAATATATTTATCTATTCATTATAGCTTTTTTATGAGTCTAGTACTATCGATTGATGCAAATATCTTTCAATAAATGCAAAATTAGAATTTTTACTAATGGAATATAATATCCAAGTAGGAAGCACGAATTCTCCATTTTCCAGTTTTCTGTTGTAATATATATATCATTAAATTTACACCATTATTACTTTCTTTATAACTTAAACATTGCTTTTGAATATTCCCATTTCAAACAAAATCCCTTTCATTTTTTCGCTAAAGGATGGACACTTTGCGGAATCTTCAAAAGCAATAAAAAGGGTAAATTCTTATCCATGCGAATTTCTTTCATAAAATTAATTGGATAATCTTTAACTTCTGATTCATTTATAATTTTTTCAGATGTTGGTGAAGAATTAGCATTTATTTTTAACAAATTATAAAGAAGATAAGTAAAAGTTTGACCGCGTGTGGGGAATCAAACTAAAATGATTGCCATTAGCTCCGAGTACATTGATTTTAAATTTTTTTTTCTCACTAATATCTCTTACTTCACAACCGCACGAGAAGCATACAGCTCAAGACGAACATGTACCACATAATATTGTAAATATCCCAAAAGTTCATTCAACTGTTTTACGTAAAGCTGTTTCCCCTGCATATATCTGTTGACGTCGCTCTGCACTATTGTATTATATTTTATAACTGAACTGTTATGAAGTTTCAAGGAGGATTTTTGGTTATTACGATTTTCAACCTTGTAAATGCTTTCAATACTTAATTGTATTGTTATTTGTTTATGTATACCCTCTCAACAAAACTCTATTTGTAAAAGACATTGCAGTCAAAAACATCGGTGTTTGGACATGTAATCCATTGAGAATATATAAAAATGGTCTTTTAACAACCAAATTCCATTTCCCCTAAATTGTCACAAAGATGGAATCAACAAATATTATCGGAGATTAGTGGTAATCAGTGATTCAATTGCTCCGGTCGAAAAATACAAAATCTCAAGTCTTAGAAACAAATCAAAACCTCTATTTAGGTCTTTGAAACTTTAATGCTTGAAAAGCAAGTATGAATTATTGATTGAATAAAAATTACAACAAAGCATGAAAGGAGGATAAAAAGAGGGTTTTCTGAAAATAAAAAAAAATAAAAAAAATACTCGGAGAAGGCAACCGAAGACAATATTTGCGAGGGATATTCAACAAACCGCCATGGTTTGATAATTTGAAATTTAATTTTCAATGTAAATGTTATTTATACATTTTGCAGAAATAATTAAAATTACTATTAAAAATTAAATTCAAGATATGAAAGGGGTTTTATCGTTGCGTTGACTCAGATTTTCTCCAAAGTAAGGGAGGGAGGGAGACAATGAGTATGCAATCGGAAAATTTCAGAGGCAATTTTTTTTGCTAATATACAAAAAATATACTTTTGCAACTAGCATGAATTCTATTGTGTAACTTAAAATCAAGTTTAAATAACCAATGCAGACATTTCTTTTCTAGCTCGAAGGTAAAATTTCAATCATTAATTAGGACAAAGTTCTCATAGAATCCGATGTAGCATTCATGAAATAAGTTACAGGATGAAGCCCTAGAACTAGAACCCAACTTAACATTAAAATTCTGATAAAGATTCTCAAAGTTTTATATAAATAAATATAAAAATTTCGCTCTTTACTTTGGGCACTTTTGTCTATTTTCCTAATGAATAAGTTTCTCACTTGGTTTTTCATATGCCTTTTGTCTTTTTATTTTACAAACACGTGTCGGAATATACCAAGATGCTTAATTGGGAAGTGTAATCATTAAATAAATTGTATAAACGTTAAGAATTTAGACTTTGACTATACACTTCTGCAAACGCTCTTCTCCCACGAAAGATAAAATAAATCATCTTTAAATTTTCATTGCTGCTTCTCTCCAATTCCAGTGAAAAAAATAAAAATTTGGAGAAGGTGTTCTTATGCATGTGACAATGTAACAAATTTGTCCTCATTCAAAGAGCTAAGCAGTTCCTTCTTCTCCCCTCTTAGAAATTTGAATGAAAAAAAGCCGTATTTCACTGTATGCATTTTAAATAAATATATAATAAAATCGATTAAATAAGGATAAGTAAAATTATTTTAAGTAAAATACAATGCATAAGTATGTATTTCTTTTTATTTCTGGTAGTAGTATTATTGGTTATTGTGCATGGAAAAATTTCTTCGCCAATTTCTTAACAAATACGAAGAAGGAATGTGAGGGCAATAAAAAACACGTGGAAATTTAAACTCATGGAAAATGATTATTATGTGGTTCTAGATGTGCAAAAAAGCTATTTTGAGTAGTTCACAAAATTTTCGTGTGTTGTTGGTTTAAGAATAGTACAATTGATGTTATGTTTACTCACAGTGTGATTTCCCTCGACTTTTGGAGCTCGAACTTCTTTGTGTGACACTATACCAAACGATTGATAGATGGATTGCAAGGTATGTGGGGCGCAGGGGAAAGATTAGGGAGCAAATGACCATGGTCTCTGTCCTGTTTAGCATTCAAGGTGCATTAATTTCCTTCCCCTGTATGTGTAAGTTATTTTCATAAAAAAAATAGAGTTTTATCGTTGTTGGTTGGCTGCCTTCTCTTGTTAAGCGCCCGATTGTAAAGAAGGCATTGAGTGCATGCTTCCACCGACATTGCTTACAACTCCTAATTTCTAACAACTGAAATCGCAAGTTACAGCCTATGATTTAGAATTTAAATTAATATGGTGATTTTGAGTTAACCATGTTCAACTGCCGAGATAGATCCATCGGTTAATATTTTCATTCGTCTCCTAACTTTTATTTGGTATAAAGATATTAAGTTCTAGGAAAATTTGAAAACACGTGCTCTCTCTCCTAGCATGATAATCTTTAATAAGTAAAAAAAAAAAAAACCCAGTATATTCTCTAGTCTTTTCCATAATATAATAAAATATTTAACTTTTTTTTAGAAACTATTTCTATAGAGTTCAATTTATAAAACATTAATTTAAGATTTATTTCTTAATTTAAAAACCATTCTTTAATTTTGTTTTTTGAACTATATACCAATTTTTAATAATTAATATCGATAAATAAAACATTTAAAAAATGTTTTAATTTGGAAAAAAATGAATAATTTCATATTTTTAGTAACGTTATTTATTTTCATGGAAACTTTATTTTATAGAAAATATATTCTCTCTCTCTATTTGAAATAAATATCATAATAGTTAAGCCAATAAAATTAACAATGGATTTCTAACTTAATGTAATGACAGTTGACATCAGTTGTAGCAGAGCTGAAGAACACTACTTCTTTATCGTCCTTATTATTAACGGTATTACTGAAAAGTATGCATTTCTTCACTTTATCTTTCTTTGCACACGTATATTTTATAATAATATATATCTATGCTTTAAAGTAAATGAGAATAGTAACTTTTTTTTCTCCGTTTCTTTTCATTTACAAAAATTTTGAACCTTAACTTCTCATTTCGCAGCTCCTGTTATATGGCTATTTTATCAAAAAAATTTACTAATCAATAAATTAGGTTTACGACAGTATTTTTCTTCTAAGCTATTCGAAAAGTTCGTGAGGTCCAGGATCCTAGAATAAAGTTAAAATTAAATAAAAAAAAACTTTCATTATGCAGTTTATAGATACATTAAAATTGGTCTGGGCTTTCATGAACTAAAATGATTTACAAGTTTTTTTCTGTTTTTCAAGTTAAAAAAAATGGGTTCTCATTGTTTTTTTTTAATCTTAGAAAAGTTCCATCTTGGGAATCGACTAATAAAAGATTTTATGGGTGATATAGTGAGATGATTTTGGCAACAGATTATAAACTTAATTAAAAATAAACAACTTCCCTTAATAATTAAATGGTACGATATAAACTTTTTTCGCACATGCAGATAAATATAAATACGCATACAAAGCAAGATATTGACAGTTCTTCGATAAGTTTTAGAAATAACTTAAATATATACTACATTTTGCAACAGGGAGATTTTATAGCCATTTAGTGGCATCAAGAATTTTCAATTTTTCAAAAATATTCTTCTTCTCATCATGAAAACAATTCAACACTTTTTTAAAAATTCTACTTTTATTGCTGCGTTTTCTTATTAAATATAATTATTCATACTAACGTAATGAAAAAGGATTGCTGTTAACTTTATTATATTCTAAAAATGTTCCACATTAATATTTTATGACTTTATGTTAGCCATTTTATATGCGAAAACAAAATCATTAACAGCAGATGTGTTGGTCATAACTTAAATTTATTTTAATGTAAAAATTGATACAGAGAATAGTCTTAGAGATTCAAATAAAGCTAAAAGAACTATATAATTTAATTTCATATTTTTTTAGTTAAGTTCAGTTATATAATATTATAAATGATTATTGTTATACTGTAGAAATTATTTTCAGCTCGCCATTTTAATGCTAATTTAAAACCTAATTTTTTTGGCAAAGATATCTTCCATTTCATAAACAAAGGCTGTAATGCTTGGTTTTATTCATAAGTCTTCATAAGATTTTGCAATAGGGAACTATAAGTGTCAGAAAATTGAAAACTCTACATTCCCAATTTTTCCTTAAGAATTTTTGTAATTTTTTTGGCAAATTGTTTTTGATTTGTATTATTATAAGCTGTGGGCAAAGTCTTATGGATACGTCTTTATAAGCGTTATTAATATAAAGGGCAAATATAAGATAAGTTGCCCATTTTCTTTGCGCATGTATGGACACCGAAGATTGGCAATCATTCTAAAAATAGGTTTTTAAATTTTTCTATTAACTCTTGACATAGACTTTAAGGTGAAAATTGAGCTAAAAAGACATTAATTTAGTTATATAAACGATATTTTCTTAGTTAGGCTCATCTGTTTGATTTTAAATGTAATATACGGTAGCATTCATTAATTCGAAAGTGTACCAGTCAAGCATATAAAGTTTTATAATAATTATCTTCACTAGCATAAAAATGGTTGTATGACACGTTTGTGATTAGTACTGCTATATACATTGTACACTTCTGGCCATTAAAATTACTACACCAGAAAGAAATGCAGATAACAAAATGATATTTACTGGACAAATATATTATACTAGAAATAACAAGTGATTAAATTTTCAAAAAAATTTTGCTGGGTAGATCCTGAGAAATCAGTACCCAGAACAACCACCTCTGGCAGTAATAACAGCAGTTATACGCCTGGGCATTGAATAACAGAGATTGGATTGCATGTACAGGTACAGATGCCCATGCAGCTTCAACACGATGCCACAGTTCATCAACCGTAGTGAATGGCGCTTGGTGACGAGCCAGTCGCTCGGCAACCATTGACCAGACGTTTTCAATTGGTGAAAGATCTGGAGAACGTGCTGGCCAGGGCAACAGCCGAACATGTTCCGTATCAAGGAAGGTCCGAACAATACCGGCAACATGCGGTCGGACACTATCCTGCTGAAACGTAGGGTTTCGCAGGGCTCGAATAAAGGGTAGAGCCACGGGTCGTAACACACCAGAAATGTAACGTGCACTGTTCAAAGCACCGTCAATGTGAACAAGAGGTGACCGAGACATGTATCCAATGGCACCCCATACCTTCACGCCAGGTGATAGGCCAATATGACGATGACGAATGCACGCTGCCAGTGTGCATTCATCACGATGCCGCCAAACACGGATGCGACCATCATGATGCTGTACACAGAACCTGGATTCATCTGAAAAGATGAAGTCTCGCCATTCGTGCGCCCAGGTTCGTCGTTGATCACACCATTGAAGGCGCTCTTGTCTATGACGCAGAGTCAAGGGAAGCCGCAGCCATGGTCTCTGAGCTGAGAGTCCATGCTGCTGCAAACGTCATCGAACTGTTCGTGCAGACACTTGTTGTCTTTCAAACGACCACGTTTCTTGACTCACGTCTCGTGATGTGGATCCACGATCCATTATGGCCATGGGGATAATATGCCTGTCTTCTCGGCTGCTAGTGATAGGTGGCCGTTGAAATCTCGCATGGCTTTCCGTATTACCGTCCTGAACCCATCGATTCCATATTCTGCTAACAGTCATTGGATCTCGACCGACGCGAGCAGCAATACTGCGATAAGATAAACCGCAATCTCGGTACGCTATAATTCGACTTCTTTATCAAAGTCAGAAACGTGCTGATACGCATTTCTCCTTCTTACACGAGGCATCACAACAACTTTTCATCAGGCAACAACGTTCAAATGCAATTTGTGTATGAGGAACCGGCTGAACAATTTCCTCATTTAAACACAATGTAGGTGTCGCTACTGGCGCCTGCTTTATCTGAATGAACTGAAAAGCTAATCATTTGCATATCACAGCACCTTCTTCCTTTCGTATAAATTTCACGTCTGTAGCATGTCGCCTTCTTGGTGTAGCAATTTTAATGGCCAGTAGTGTATTTATATCTCCTTAAGTTTTAATAATTCAGAGATGCCAGTGCCAAACATGTAAGCACTTCACTTATAAATGGATGAGTACAAACACAAGCGATTGGTCACAGTTCAAAAAATAAATTTCTACATTCAAATTAATAACCAGAATGATTTGGACGCAGTAAATTAATCGGAGAGAATCTTTCGATTTGTACAAGTATCAGTTCTTCTAAATTAGATTCTTCTGTATTATTTGACATATAGTGACGTAAGATTTACAAGATAGTGTTTTTTTCCCCCTAAGTTTAAATTCTTTCCGAAGAAAATAATTTTTCTTCATTATTTTTGTTTGCTCTGAGAAAGTCAATGTCCAAGCTTTATGCTTATACATTCATAAATTTATGTAAAGGTGCATGCTTCAAAGGAATCAGCAGGTTCCTTGTGAATGAATGCATGCGTCTCGATGGAAAATGTTGATAGTAAAATAAGAAATATTTTTTCTTACATTTAAACTTAGATCTGAAACAGTTGTAGTTGTAAAAGTTAAAGAACACATTAACACGAGAACATATTTTTGTAATGAGAATAAAATTAATGCATATGATTTTACCAGTAATAACACTTCATATTTTTGGAAGTGCTTTCCACTAGTATGTTTCCTCTTCAAATATACTTAATTTTTTCAGGAAATTTGTCTTCGATTGAATCTATAAAATCTGTGTATACCTAGTTTTAAGAATGTATCTTTATCACAGTTTTTGATATACATTAGTATACATTTGGTATACATTGGTGTACATTTGGTAAAATGGTATAAATTGGTGCACATTTGGTAATTTGGTATACATTTGATATTTGAATTAAAAAAATGCAATTATCAAATAAGTTGAAACTTTAGAATATATATGTTCGAATGGAGGTTGTATGTTATATATTAACAAATACATTTATGAAAATAAAATTAGTATTTGGAGTAATTTTAATGGAGCAAATTTCATTACTTTAATTACGGGACATTTATTTTCTAAGTAGTTTTATCTCTATATTATTTTATTTATGGGTTTGTGGTAATATGCAATTTTTAATGGAATACTTTTTACTTTCACAAAAAAAAATTAAATAATGCTAAGTTCCTATAATAAGCTAAGAGCATTAAATAATTTGTATCGTTGATCACTAAAAATTCACAGAAATTTTATAATAATTCAATTAAAGATTTTTAGTGAATCATTTATTGATATTATTTTTGTGAAAAATATTATTAAAACATTATAATAATTTGTAAAATTACACTTTAATAGTTAATTTTATAAATGATATATTTTTTACTTCTTTGAATATCTGCGTATACACGTAAAATGAAAAAAAAATGGTAGAGAATACGTAAAAAATTTCAACTTTATTTCTGCACGAATATAAAGAATTTTACAGGTGTAAAAAATAAAAGCACATAACATCAAAACAGTAATAATAATAATGTTTTCACCTCTTACACATAAGGACATATTGCATACAATCCTTTATTTTTCATATACTGATAAAATATAAATTTCATTTACATTTAAACAAAGATATAAAAACAAAGAGATATACAGAATCGTCTTGTACAATGACCAACCGCGGTTTGCAAAGAAAAACTAAAGCAACTCCACATGAAAAATTTGAAAACAGCAATGTAAAAGAAACATTGACATATACTAAAAGTCGCTTCAGTCTATATAAAATCAAGATCCTCGGCATCAGATGGGAGACCTTAAAAATAAAAATAGAGTGTGCCTTTTGTGAGAATTTTCTCAAAAAAGAGAATTTTTTTTCTCTCTGTCAAAAGGTTTCCTTGTCTAAAAGTCTTCCATAGGATAAACGAGGGTACTAATGACTACCGCAGTCTTAATTAGTTCTAAACTAACATTTGATAAGATTGTCAGATATCAGAACGTTCGACTTTCTTTCCTACCAATGGAAAAAAGGACAACTCTGCAGTTTCTTTACAAAACAATATAGAAATGAAACATATATTAGTGCTTAAATTGTAAATCTGATCAAACCTCTAGAATGAAAAGCTATAATATAACTTTCAAAGTAATTAATTACAATGAAACTTTCTCCTTATTAATTATTTTGTAGATCTTGTTTTTACAATATATAAAAATGGTTATTTTTAACCATATAATAAAACACTACGATAGTCTGCTCATTAAAACTTCAAAAGTAAAATGAAACATTTCTCTCACAAGCAGAATATTTACAGTTTTTTTATGTTGAAAAAACATTCAGTTCTTGGTCAGATGTTTGTCATTGAGAAATTATACAGCTATATAACATTATTTAAGTAAATAACATTAAAGGCAAAATTCAAATTTAATAAAAATATAGGCAAATAACCAAGAAACGTTTTTTGCAGTTCACGAGGATATCGCGTCAATCTAAATTTTAGGTAAGACATCAAAGTGATTTTAAAATTGCTTAATTTTCACTGATCATTATTTTCTCATAGTCAATCTTGTAAGTGACTTAGAGCGATTGAGTTACTTGACAACATTTGCACCTTTAGTGACACGGAGAATGTTTTTAATGGTACAAAGGAAAATTAGGTAATTTAGTTACTTATATATTAAAAGTCTTTATTTGTCGTTTTTTTTAATCTCTTATACACAAAAAACATTGATTTCATATTTCAACCTTATTTATTATTTTAAATAAAATTTTATATCGACGCAATTTGAGGTTTTAAACATTTCTTTTTGATTGATTAAAAAAAATGACATATATCAAATCGGAAAATTTCTTGAAAAATTCTTTTCAATTCAGGTACAATAGTAAAAAATTAATGAAAAAAAAATCACAATAATAAAAAAATATTGGAATACTATAAATATCATACACATATTTTCTAAAAAAAGAGGAATAATTGAATTTGAATTAATGTTTAACATTATTTTTATATTTCAAATTGCGGATTTATGGGTGATTTGATTGGTTCATTTAAGACAATATTTTTATTAATACATTGATATCAATTTTTCTTATTATTCTCAAAAAGAGATAATTTTACAAGTGGAATGTAATCTGTTTAAATAAAAAAAACTGGAATGTTTTAAAATATTTTATGTTTATGGAATAAAGTATTACATAATAGAATTTAGTTTGGTTTCATAAAAAATAGCTTTGCAAATGATCGATATATTTAAAATTGTATCTGGTTAATTCAAGCACTAAAATTTTATGGTTACAATTAAAATATATATGTTCATTTCTCGCACAATTCAGCAAGATATATCTCTTTTATTTCTTAACTTTTCACCAGGATTAGCTAATTTCGCAAGCATTCTTAAAAATAGCTAAAATATTCCCTAAGAATGTTTTGGTCGTAAAATATGGTTCATAAGGTGTTATCAAAAAATATATAATTCTCACTCTAATTTTTTACAAAAACCTTATAAGTATTTCTTCAATATAAACCATATATTAAGAATAAACTTATATATGTTATAAACATTAAACGTGGAAAAAAAGCCTATTATATATTTTTATGCCTTAAATTCTTAGTTATACATTATTAAAATAAAAATCCTTAATTCTAAAATAAAATCAATCTTCATTTTATGACAGTGTGAAACACTAGTAATTCTCATAAAATTTTGTACAAAATAAATACAGGAATATTCTAAAGAATGTTTCATTTCCTCTTTATTTGGATTCATAATTGTTAGATTTAAAATTTTTTTTCACACAGGAAAGCAGTATTCTTAGTTAGTAGATATTTTTGAATCCAACATAAAGAGCACACAAATTTAAAAAAATTTAAGGTCCTACTGTATCAAAAGTCTTTTCCACAATTTCAAATGACGATAGCGAGCTTTTAATAGAACCAAACATTAAAAAGAAATGTTTCTTTTCATTTAATTCAAATATTGCGTGATATCACTTAAAATTTATTATATTCCTTATGCAAAAAATAATGAATCACCAAATTTGTGAAAATATTAATAGTATGTTACGTTTTCAGATATTAAAAAACAATTAAATCAGACATTATAACAATTATACATAACATATAAAACGGTGAATAATATTTTTCTTCTACAAAGAAAGCTTTTTTACATGTCATGTCATATGATTACCAAATTTAATTACATATTTAGTTTTTATTATAGTGCTTCGTGAGATTATAGAGTTAAAATTTCAGTTTGAACTCGTTTTAGGAAGAACTAAGAAATTAAAAGTTCTCCTGGAAAATTTTTGGTTCTCCTCTTTATAAAAAAATTAAAAAGACAAAGCAGCAAATATTCTGGTCCCAATCAAATTATTCTAATTTATAAGTTTATGGCTTTATCTATACAGTTTTTTTTATATAAGATATTGAGTGATTTTTAATAATACTTATAAAAATTTTAATATAGGAAAATAATTTCCGTCGTAAATAATATTTTATAAATAAGACTAAAGAAAATCTAGTATACCCCTATTTAATAGCTCAACAAATAAATAACTGCAAAGAATTCATAAAATTTGCACTAAAGAATATTACATTCTTTATTGCTTTGCATAGAATTCAAAATGTACTACGTTTTTACTTAGCGAGAAGAAAAAAATATTTACAATAGATTCTCTTTTTACAAGAGAAATTCACATACTAGGAAAATGTTAAGTATGGCACTTCTATCAACATTTCAGCTTCTAATGATAAACATTTAATAATACATCATTAACAAATATTCATTCAAAACATTTTCTTTAAAAAAAGAAATGGTTTTTTTTTTTGTCATCTTTAAATGACTTTTTTAAGAACAAAAATCTGATGACAAACTACCAGCAAAATTGAATTCCTTTGGCGAATGCATGAATTTTCCGTAAAACGCCTAAAAATCGCAGGTATAAAAATATTTGAAAGGCAGAAACAGTTTTAAAAAAAATCATTATTTTTTTAGCATACATTAAAAAATATATTTTAACTGCTAAAAATATCTTTGGTCACTCTTTCCTTTGGAATCAGATACATAAATCTCAGTCTTCATGTACAGTGTATCACATTAGAAAGGATCCCTTTTCTGGAAAACAAATCAAGGAAAAACTGTGTAACATTTTTTTTTCTTCTTAAACTTGCATATGCTCGCCTTTGCGTGCAGAAGATTATCACAGAAACTTCGTTGTCAGCTACAGGAAGAAAAGAGATTTCAGCAACTACTGAGTTACCTGAAAATAAAAAAGGATTTTTTTTTATAATTTTGCAAAAATATGATGCGATTTTTACGAATCACAACAAAAGTATATATTTCAAAACTACTACATAAACTACTAAATAACTTATAGATAAACTAATTGGAATTACTTAAAAGAAAATCAAATTAGAATATCCTTAAAATTTAGCGAATTGTTTTTCTCTGTGTGTATTATGATAAAAATTTCATAAAATACCTATAAGATCTACATTTATACCCAATGAAAAATATTTAAGAAAATCTATTTGAAATAAAAAACCAACTAATGTTAATGAAATTTTGGACTGTAAACAAGAAACAAATTCCCATATAAATATTATAAAAACACTTTGAATATAAATTTACCTCTTTATCCTAATATGATGCTATTAAAGAATTTATATATATATATATATATATATATATATATACATAAATTTTTCAGTATAATAGATATTTCTGGCATTACAGAGAAGATAAACAGATAATATCCATGATTAACTTTTGTTTAAAAAATAATTAAATTCAGTTATAAAATGTAATTTATAAGCAAGAGAAATTGTAATCGCAGGAGAGGATCTAAAAGAATAAACATATGCAAATATTTTATAATCTATTTTCAAAGGATATCAATTTATAAAATTTAATATTATTGCTGTAAATTTCAATGAAGAAAGTTACCTTTGCCGTATAGATAATATTTTAATAAATATTGGCACATTAATAATTGCGCTAAAATCACTATCTGACTAGTTCTTAAATATGAAAGCGATTTTCAAGATTTAATGATTAAAACGAATAAAAAGTCTGGACATATTTTTTGACAAATGTAAAGAATTCAACCTCTAAGTTCTAAAATATTTTAACTATAATTCAAATACCACCAACCATCATTGTTATTAACAATGTATGAAATCCGAATATTTTATAAAATATATTATATATAAAGCCTGTTTTTAAACAAAATATGAAACGCAACAATTTTTATGTACTACTTATATGTACTGTGTGTATACCTATGCGTTCTATAGTATTATAAATATAATTAATGAGAAACATGAAATGTCATGATAAAAGAAATTTATATTTATCAATGTTACAAATGTAATCTTAAAAAACAAATATTGAGCAAGTGAAATAATCCTTCAGAACGATTTAAAACTAATTTTTTGTTAAAACCATTTTTTTTAAAGTTTGAACTATACTTTTATTTGCATAAATTGTTAGCTTGCGCATTTAAATACAATATATGAAATTTTACTTTAGGCATTTAGATATAAGAATTGATTAGTTATTTAATTTTATATTTGAAGAAAACTGGTATAATTTCCTATTTTATTTGTACTTAAATCGTAAAAATATAAACTAGATCTCACATTTAAAACATTTATTAATTGATAATATATAATATAAAATAACTTTAAATATATATATATATATATATATATATATATATATATATATATATATATATATATATATATATATATATATATATATATTCTGCAAAATTTTATTTACCAAGTTACTTCAAATTATTTATTACTTAATTTAAATAAACATTTTTGAGACACTTGCATTTACGAACCCAATGAACATTTATATTAATTGTAAATGATTTCCGCTTAATTTTTATCTTAAATTTGACATGTAGATGGTAGCACAATTATTCATATATTTTTTAAGAAATTATTCCATGTTTAAGCGTTATATTTTGACGACCCATAAAACTTTCAAGTACCGCTCCCATTTATTTAATTTTGCATTAATAATTATATTTAAGTAACAATTTTTCTAAACATAACATAAATTGATATAAATATCTTGTTTCTAAATTTTTTCCTTCTCGTACTTTAAAACTGCGAGTTATCGAATAACCAGTTCAACATTCAAATAAGCATATTTTGCTTTTATTTATTAAATTTTCAAATGGAGAATTTAAATTTCATCAATGGATAACTTTTCTATTTTCTAAGTTTACTATTATTATATTTTTTCATTTTCTATGAAAATTTTCTTCCTCTAGAGGAAATTTTCTTTATGAAAATTTTCTTTTCTTCACCAAGGTAAAAGTATATTCAGTTTTCATAGAATATACTGTGTCTAATGAGAAAATAAAATACCACTTCGAACACTGCTAAAAAATAGGGCTCGCTTCTATTTTTCTACAATTAATCTTGATTAAACTAAGCAAAACATAGCCAAACTTAATCCAGATTAAATAACTTGAATAAATTTAATGACGGTAGATCAATCCAGTTACATAGCGATACATAAATGTGGATCGCTAGTAATTATTATGAAACGAGAGTCGTTGATTGTTGGAGAATATCGTATGAAACAATCAAGATAGTTGTCAATCACATTCATGCCAGACAATCAAGATGATATTTGATTGCATTCATTCTTCTTATCACTAACGATACAAAAGTTCCCACCATACCAGTAGATTCAATAAAGTTTTCATTTCAAATCCAATACATTTTACTTTCAGCAACAAGATTTTTTCCCCAGGATATTGTCGACCATTTTCCACTTCATTCATTTCAGAAAATAAACACTACATTAATACTAAAAAGATCTGAAATTTGCTTGTTTTACATTTTAATTAATGATAGAATCACCAATAAAGGTTTATTTCTAACAAAAGGGAATTTAATAATTAAGAATAAATGAAATATGATATATATCACATATAATTTGTGTGTAGATTTTTTTTCAAATAAGAAGCAATTTATTTTTAGCATAATTTATAAATTTTTCATGTGTATTTTATAGAAAGTAATTAAGTTAATAATACTGATTTATTATGAGTAAATTTTCTATAAATAGAAATCAATTTATTGTTAACTTAATTCACCAATTTCTGTTTGGTAACAATCATTGAAAATATATTTGGAAATTACAGAAATACAATTTCATTTATTTATTTACTGATCTGTACTACTAAGAAAAAAATGCGTTTCAAAGTAAAATAGTTCAGTTGGAAATAATACAAAAAAATATTTTATCAGACACTAAATACAAAAAATGTTACTAAATATTTCCTGGAAATATTATATCTTATAAACCGTCTGATTTCTGAGTTTTGCGTTATGATGAGAGAAATGGAGTTTTATTCTTGTTTCTGAAACTGAATTCCAGAGCTATTGAAATCTTGATGAATACGCTTACACGAAGTTTCAGTATTTTGTAAACGATGAAGATAAATACGCTAAACCTTCAAATAAAAACGATGTATAGTTTCCAGAAGATGTTACATGGATTAAGGATTGTTTCTATGGTCCATAACTTTAGTTTATATTTGTGGTTCTAATTACATGCAGAGACATCAATTTGGCAGTGAAAGTTACAAATTATTAATTCCTTTGATAAAATGAATTTCAAATTATTAATTTCTAATTCATTAATTTAATTTGAGCCCTAAAAGCCTTATAATTTTTCTTGCTTTAAAAATCTCCGGAAAAATCACAGCAAAGATAAAAATTTTCAATGTTTTTCTGAAGTTATATATAAATTTTTTTATTAATATTGTAAAACTATTAAAATCTGATATTGTATGTCTGACGAATTTTCAAATAATATAAATAATGAAAAAAAAATATAGAACTATGAATTCAGCAGAAATTTTTTTTAAATGTTAAACTTTATTCACAAATGATCATTAATAAAACATTATTAAAAATTTGTCTGATAACATATTGAATTGAAGAAAAAAAATCTAGAATAAGAAAGTTTTTTCTGTACGAGAAATAGCAAATGATGATATTTATTTATTTTGAGAAGATAAACTAACTGCAATAGATTTTTTAAATACATCAAATATAATTCTTAATATTGCGATAAAGTATTCAATCATTTATTGCATTGGTTTTTTTATAATTTGTTCAAGAATTCTCGTCATCTCAAAGTATATGCAACTTTCATATTAATGACACTGTCTAACAGGGTTAATGATTATATTCAATTCAAAACAAGGTTAACTTTTAAGCTGTCATTAATTGCATATAATGGTTCAGTAATACATAACCAACACTGTAATTGTTTGCAGTAATGAATTTGTAAAATATCATAGTATAGCATTTTAATGCTCTATTTCAGTTGAAAACAGTTTGAACATTGCTTTAGATGATAGATCGAATAGTTGGAAAAGAATTATCGAAATCATACGAAGAGAGAAACGAAAACAAGCCTCAACACATATTCTTTTACTTCTACCCCATCGGATCATTCAGTGGTCTTAACTTCGGTGCTTATAAAGGACTTCTCCATGAATTTTCCAAATTATTTTATGAAGATTAGACCTAGATAGAATGCAAACGACTGTAATATTACACAATTTTCCTTTAAAGAAAAGTAAGGTTCACCTTCAGCATTCGTCGCAGCTGCCGGATAGCTGGTTGGAATCGTCTTGGTCCTGCAGACAAGTGGACTGGGCTTCAGTGGACTCGCTTCTCCGGAAGGAGGCAAGGCTGGTCACCTCGGTGGCAGCAGAGTAACTGACGGCCCTCAGGGAGCCGTTCAGGAGCCTGCAGTACTCATAGTACTCTCGGGCGCTACAGAGAGGAGTCTCGATACCATAGGTACTGTCAAACTTCCTGAAAGAGAGAAGGATTCAATTGCTTAATAATGGCTGGAATCAAAACCGCCTGAATAACACAAAACATAAAGTATATAAAGAGTGTTTAGTTTATTTTCTTAATTCAGTAAATATTCCCCTTCATAACTATTCAGGGAAATCAAAAAAAGAACTTTCCATCCTTAGAAAAAAAAAGAACTTTCCATCTTCCCCTTAGTTACTTCCTTTATTTAGATTTATGGCGCTTCCCACCTTTATAAAAAAACAGCAGTAATTTTAATTTGTTTTCTGGTTATTATAGTCACTGTAGGTTTCACGTTATGAAGATTGGCAATCTTTCGATATTGTTTTGAATTGTTAGTTTCTTTGCATAGAAACATTTGAATTTAAGAAAATACAGATTTTTAGATTTTGCTAAACTTAGACACTTTAATTTCATTCAATGACAAATTATTAACTTTGCAATCTTCTTCAGAAAAATTCTCCTCAGAAACGATTTGTTTCCTTTTCAAATGATATTTTATCAAATCTGCTACGTTAATTTCTTCCATTGATTATTCACATTTATTGAACATTCAACTCTATCTATTTGGCAAATTATAATATACTACCAACTTTATCCGATATTTTTCACAGATTCAATCCTATTCTGTTCAGTTGCAATAATTAAGACAATGGTTGCAGTTTCCTTACAGAAATTACCCACGTAAAGCATGACATTCGAATTCTTGCGCAAGGTTTTTCCATTATGCACAAAATGCAATCTGAAACCGACTTCCCCTGATCACATCCTGTATTGTTTGGGGTTCCCTGTGGCGGATGTTTGCGCAATTTAGTGCTCGTCTTCGCTAGGGTTCGTTGTGTCATGGGTCTGATCTAGCTACCGCTAGATCTCTGAAGGATTGGAAACAGCAAGAACAAGACAATGGATATTGTATGTCTTTAATTAATGAAATAAACTATTAAAATATCTAAGCATTTTGGTTCATTTAAATTTATCAACACAAGGAGTGAATAAATTAGCAAGGGTATTTATGCAGAACGTCTTTAAGGTATACGAGCAATTTTTTCTTTATAAAATGCAAGCAACTTATTTATATACAACACTTTTGACAAATATCATTTTCTTCTTCATAAGCAATCACATGATTAAACTAATAAAAAATTTTTAACAAATGATATAAAACACAATAATTCTTATGAAAATTTCAAGATCAGAATAAAAAATGATTAAAATTAAAATATATTTTCTATTTTTTTACTGCCCTTCAAATGTGGAAAATCATAAATTAGTAGAGGAAAGTGTTTACTCGAATAACAATAGAACTTCAAAACAACATTTTTCTGTCAGTTTTAAAAGAGAACGAGTCAAATTGTTTAATGTTATGATAATTGTTTTTTGTGTATTTTCGGCTTTTCTATGAAATATCACTAAAAAAAATTGAGGACCATGAAAGAAATATTGTTTTTAATAATAATTTCATAATATTTGCAATGAAAACATTCTTCTCTTTAGAAATAAGTCAAAAAATAAATAGTATTATATAATTTGAAAATTTCTTACATTGAAAATCATAGTTAAATACTTAAATTAACAATAATACATGTGGTTTATAACTTCATCGAAATTACTATTCGTAAATACCATTATTTAAGCTATATAAAGATGTACATCAATATAAACAATCCATGCCATGTTTTGTTACGAATACGCATGTTTCTTGTAGAATATTTTATTATTGACATAACAGATATACCAACAGGTAACTGTTTCTCACCTATAGTCTACTAGGAATTCTCCTGTAGCTTCATGGTAGCAGACCATCTGCTCGAAGCGGTGTCCCCAGAGAATTTCCGTTGGCACATATGAAGTTCGAGCCTGGATGGACTGCCCAGTGGACTCTATAGTGCCCTCTAAGGCGACCACTAACTCATACGCATCACCAAGGATGTCCTTGGCAGACATGTTGTAGAAGGGACTCGACTCGTTGATTTCGTGCACAATTGTGGCCGGCCAGATCAAAAATACACGATCTCCCACATCGTCGAATCGAACCTGAAATCAAAAAAGTTAGAAATTAAGTAAACAAAATTGTTTATTTTGTTCAGTGCCAGCAAGATTGACTTTTTAATCTACTGCACTGAAAAAAAAAATGTGATCGTAACCAACAACAAATGTTTTTCAGGTATGGGGTAAAAATGCTCGCAACTAGAGAAAAAGATATTTTTAGTGTTCTGATTTATCTTTGAAAATAAAAGGATTCTACCCGAGATAATATAAAGAATACCAAATATGACGTGTAATTCACAGTATATTAATAATTCATTAACATTGTACGAGGGTTGCTATTTATATTTCTGGCCTTGGCAACAGTAAGTGTTGCTAGGCGACCGAAGACGATTTTAATCGAAAGTTTGATAGTTTTAAACATAAATTCAGCAGACGATTTACCATTATAGCTTTATTTGTGTTGTTGACAGTAAATTGAAAAGTTCTTCTCTGTCAAAAAATGGAATTGAATCGTGAACATTTTCGTGCCATTATTTTTCATAACTTTCGACGTGGATTGTCAAGACAAGAGTGCTTCGATGAACTTAATTCTTTATACAGCGATAAAGCGCCATCCTACATCACTGTAAAAAATTGGTATAACGAATTTAATCGTGGTCGATGTTCGATCCAGGACGAATCCCGTGCAGGTCGTCCAAAATCCGTTGTTGTGCCAGAAAAGATCAATGCTGTGCGTGAACTGATAAAGCAAGATCGTCATGTGACATACCGTGAGATAGAGGCGTCTTTGGACATTAGTATGACTAGCATCAATAAAATATTGCATGAACATTTGAGCGTAAAAAAAATTTGTTCGCGTTGGATCCCGCATAATCTGACAAACGCTCAAAAAAAGGCTCGTGTCTATTGGTGCAAGGAAATGTTGGAAAAATACATTCAAGGTACATCAAAGGCTGTGTATAACATCTACACAGGTGACGAATCATGGATCTATGCATATGAGCCGGAAACAAAACAGCAATCAACTGTATGGGTCTTCCAAGACGAGGCAAAACCAACAAAAGTTGTTCGAGGAAGAAGCACATCGAAACAAATGATTACCTGTTTCTTCGGCATTAACGGTCATGTGGCAACAGTGGCGTTAGAGCAACGCAGGACGGTCAATTCTGAATGGTACACGACCATTTGTTTGCCAGAAGTCATCGGAGAAATTTGAAAAAAGCAGAAGAACAGGCGAATCATTCTTCATCATGACAATGCGAGCTCTCACACATCGACTCAAACAAAGGCATTTCTGACGGAGCGAAAGATCGAACTGATGGGTCATCTGCCGTACAGCCCTGATTTGGCACCCAATGACTTCTTCTTATTCCCACACATCAAAAATAAATTACGTGGACAACGATTTTCGACCCCCGAAGAAGCGGTTGATGCATTCAAAACGCATGTTTTGGAGTTACCTCAATCGGACTGGAAAAAGTGCTTTGAAAATTGGTTCAAACGCATGCAAAAGTGTATTGATCATCATGGAGAATATTTTGAAAAACAATAAAACCAATTTCGATCCTACATATTTGTTTTTTCATTATTTGGCCAGAAATATAAATAGCAACCCTCGTAATACTTATTTCTCCAATGAAATAATGGTCCAATTTAAGACATCAAAAGGGAACATACAATATTTGATTTACAAATATGCCAAAAGTAAACTTCTGACTCATATTAAGAACAGTCCTCCAGATTTTATATGGATAGTTTGACTTTTTAATTTTTCCTTTTTGATTTTATTGTGTGTATAATAATATTTATAATTCCAGCATTTAAAAAAGGAGGATTTAGATACCCTTCATAATACGCTTGACTTTTCTAAGCTTTTTATTTTGACTATATATTTCTGGTTACTCTATCACGGTAGAGTAATATTTTCTATTTTTAAAAATAATCCATCGCTTCATCACAACTGTATGCATTCATAAGACATACTCCTATCAGAAAATTTTTATTGTTTGCAAAATTATTTAATGCAAAATTTTTCTTAAAACTGTATTACTTCCATTTGCGAAAGAAAAACAATAAGCGTGTATTATATATCGATATATATATAAATATATCAATGGTACAAGACTTCACTTTTTGTGTTTTTATGAAAAGAATTCTGCATTAGTTGTCCTAAGTGTTAGCAATGTTATAAATTACGATGCAATTAAGACGAATTCATTTTTTTTATAACCAATACTTTTATTCGTATAAAATTTCATTTATTTCAATTCATTTTTTAAGCTTTTAGTACAAATACTTCCCTCTCTATTGTCCTTTATTTTTTTTATTAAACTTTTATTTAATTCTTAAATCATTCTAATTTAATAAATTTTATCTTCTGCTTATCATCATATTTACTTTTGATTTCTAGGCGTAAGTTAACAAATTTAATTAGTATATTTTCGCCAAACAACTAACATTCATATAACTAGAGACAATCCACATTATTTCTTGTTAGATACTCTTTTTTTTTCCAAAGATGTCCAAGATACAGGCATATTTAAAGTAGGATATAATATGAAACTATTAATTACTTACATCGATTTGAGTATGATAATAGGGAATAATTTCTCCTTCGGCAGTATGTTTCCGCCGAATCACTTGAGCACTAACTTGAGCGCCAATGATGTGAGATTTGCGCATGTCTCCCACTCTCCACATAAGGCACAGTTTCCCATCTCTAAGGCACACTACGGCATAGCGGCTAAACATCAAGGTTTGACTTCTTTTCTTGGGCCTGGCGATCTTGGCGAATACCATCCCCGCTACAAGGCACTGAATCATGACTCCAGTTACTGACTGAATGCACATCATGAAGACTCCTTCAGGACATTCCTCAGTTGTGTAACGGTAACCATACCTAAAAAGAGTAATTATCAGTTATAAGCCGGAAAAAAGTTAATTCAAAGCATAAAAATGTTAGATTAATAATCTTTATTTGTTATTTAATTAAATATAAAGTCATATAAAAGGCAATTAAATATATATATTGGTTAAGTATGCAAAATTTGAGAGATAATGCAATTTTTAAGTAAATAGCTATAAAATTGTATAAAAAGGGCTTTTGAAATCAATACAAAGGATGTAATTTAGGAGAAAAGTCATAAGTATGTAAATATCAAATACAAAATGTCAGAGGCGACTTGAGGTTACTCAAAACGCGAGTAATTCAAGACTACAACAAAAGAAAGACGAAAACGCAATTATAAATATTCGTTCAGAGTGCAAGTAAGCTCTTTCTTGAAATATGGTTAGAAGAAATTATCTTGAACACATCACTCATAGAAAAATGATCGTAAATCTGGAAGAGCCTAGTGTGATCAGTATAGCTGAAGAGTTTGAAATAAACAAAAGTTATTTTCATGTGTTTTGAAAATCTTCTAGATTATAGGTACAACAGTTTAAAAGATTGGTGGTGACCACCTTGAAAAAAATTGAAGTAAATGACCAATATATTGTCTGACATGGTGAAAAAGACTCCGAAACCAATCAATACTTGCTGTTGCTCTGTGAATGTGTACATTAATCGTACTGTATGTACTATTTACTGTGTCCAGCTGCCTTCACAAAAGTGGTCTACACAAAAATTCGCAAAAAACACAAAATTCACCTGCCATCCTGAATGCTACATTCCTGTGAAAGTTGCAAATTACCAGGACAGTTTAGAGTTTTGCAATGAGTATAATAGCTAGGCATTCATTATTGGAGTCATGTCCTGCTGATGGATGAGAGTTGCTTCAATTCCACAAGCAACTCTCAACTCCAGGACACTGTTTTATCCAAGTAACATCACGATAAAAGACCACTACAGTGATTCTGGAGTTGTCGTCTAAAAAAGCATTGTGCTGAACGGGTGGACTGAACTCCAGGTTTTTGACAGATGTTATAAAAACCAAATATTGCTATTGTAAAGAGGTGATCCTTTCTTATTTCTGTCTGTTCCGAATAGCATTGGGGCAGATTTCGTGTTTATCACATCGGTCACACTGAACTCTTGCTGTTCAGCAGCTTCTGGAAAGAGACCCCCGATTTAAATCCTACAGAACACGTGTGGAATGCTAAGGGAAGACATCTTGTGGCACGATTACATTCTCAAGGGAATACCCAACAACTGAACAAATGCCGATGAAAAAATGGGCATTCTTTCAAGAACTATTGGGCAATAAAGCGTTGAGTACAGTAAAATGGTAGGAAGCAATCATTGACATTAACGAAGGAGATACCCATACGAAGGAAAATTTATTGTTTGTTCTTTCTCTTGGACAGATAATAAAACTAAATAATACTATGAACTCAATAAAAAATTTTTGATTGATTCCACATTGCATGCATTGAATTTATTTATTTATTTTTTGCAACCAAGCTTAAGTTTTGCACACTAGTGTTTGTTTTGTCACTTTTATGTAGCATTAAGATTTAGTATCGATGTAAGAACAATCTTTATGAAATGAAACAAGAACCACTGCATACAACTCCAGTCGTGATACATATGTGTAGTTACAGTTTCCACACATAAAACATGATGTTTTTTTAAAAAAAAAATCTGCCACTTCTGTTTTAATCTCATGTGAATATAAGGAGAACTTTTCAATCGCTTATAATTCCTCGGAATTAGTTGTAATTTCAAGTAATTAAGAAATTTTAATTTCTCGAGGAAATGTTTACAAAATAAGGATGGCAACAGAAATCCCAATCTGAGATAGAAATTACATTTAATGTAGTATTTCGGGTACGAAATCTAGGATTGTCCAGCAAGAAGTTCACTTTTTTACTTTCTTATTAAGAATAGTTGTATTACAATCGACATTTTTTACATAATATAATTGTTTAGATACGGACAAGTGAATTATGTGACACAGTTATTAATGACCTTTCTCTTGAACAAATAAGCACAGTTATTAATGGTCTGGTAATGCAGGTATTCTAGGTCATATTTTAACATTTTGGCTTTTTGATTTGGATGTATCATTTAGAAAATTGCCACTGGAAAGGACATTGTAGCAATGATTGTTAATAAAAAATAGTTTTTCATTTTGTTAGATCATCGTTTCTGAGCGACATAGTATATATCTGTATGGGTGAGCATAAATAAAATGTAACGCAAACAATAAATGTCTGTTATTTTACATACTGCTTAGAGACTTATATTTCAACGTAACAATGTGTATTCTTATTCAGCAAGATTGTCAGTTTAGCTTAGTGAACAAAAACTCTGATGAGACTTTATTCACTAAGCTAAACTGACAATCTTGCGGAACAAGAAAACATTGTCAGGGTGAAATATGAGCTCCCTAGCATTCATTTCTTGAAAAATTCCCTGGAAGCATTTAATGATGTACCAGCTATCTGTGATTGTCTTTTGTATTTTGATATTGATATCTTTAATTAGTTTTAGCCCTTTTCTCCAGAAAGAAAATGGAATACAATATTTTTTTTTCACGACGCATTACCTTTTCACTATTGCGCATGAGTGTGATATTCTAGAAATACCTATAAAAACCTATATTTTAATTTCTTGACATGTTAGGACATCAAATGTGTGTTCATCAAAATTTACGACTTTAGAAATAATGCAATGACATCTGTTTTCAGAACCTCGGTAGCGCAGTATATATATATATATATATATATCTTTTAATTCCAAATATCTTTAAATAATTTAAGGGTTTCCTTATTAATTCTGATCCGCTCTTCATTTCGATATTTAGCTAAATTATGAGGATCCGAACGACAAACCATCATTTTCATTTGCAATTCTTCATGAATAAAGACGCATTTATTAGCATATATATATTTTCCTTCAGCTCCTCTAATTAAAATGCAGGACGTATTTTATATTGCAGATTGTAGCCAATATCTGAATATGCTGTTCTTATGAACAAAAATAAAAATTCACGATCTTTTTGAGATTTTATTCATTTTGCAATAAAATAACCAACCAAACATTTTGCAATGTTTAACAAAACTTTATCGTTTTAAATGTAAAAGTTGGAGATTATGATAAAAAATAAAGCAAATGTATGCACACATAAGAGTCTTCGCCATCTGAAGCATTCAGAGCTGTTCGTCTGGAATTACTCATCCAATAGGAAGTGAGATAATAAGTCCGGATATTCGAAGAGGGAGGGTGGAAGTAAATGTATTTTTTCACTGAGAACCGAAAGAGGAATGGGATCAGGGTCAGGCTGGAACAATAAAGCACGACGATGAAAACTTACATAAAATACTTCAATTCCTCAGAATAACTTACTATTTCATATTTACATTAAAAAAGTCCCTTTAATTTGAGTTTAAACAAATTAAAGTGTATATAACACATTCAAAAGTAATATCTGAATCGGAATATCATAATGTATATTATGTTTAGGGTATAAAAGTAATCTATATTTAAAAAATAGTAAAATTTAAAAAATATAGAAAATAACTTTAAAAATATTGAATATTAGCTTATAAAGAAAGTGTTATATACCGTAATCTCGATTTTAGTAAAACACTATAAAAAGTGATATCATTGTAGTTACCAAAGTTATAAGCAATTCTTACTTGAAGAGATTTAAAATATTCGTATATTATACGCAATTTCTTTCATACCTTCGTTAAATTCATAACTGTCAGACTTAAACAATCATTAGTATTCTTAATTTGATATAGAATAATTTTAAATATTGCACACATTATGTATTTAAAATAATTAAATATAATTTTAAATATTAATTCTAAAGAATAACTAGCAATACTTGAAATAATTTTTTATTTGTTACATCGTAATTTTCATTATTATACTTTATTGTAAGTAAAGTTTAATAATTAATTGTACATGCAATTACGGAAGACAGATTAAAAAATACATGAATTTCATAGTTAAATTTTTAAATCATTCAATTAATTTGAAATTCAGTTTATTTAAATAAGAATATTTACTGCGATATACATATTTGTACCTTTGTATACCACTCTAGGTATAGGTTTTCAATTCGGTTTGTCTGTAGATTTATTCCACGCTGTCATTAAAGAATATGAGAATTTTAATGATTTCAGCTCAAATTGACATAGATATTAAGAAGTTTAATTCTATTTACGTTATTTATACTTTTTAACACAATGAGAAAACATTATTTCAAACAAATTTAATCAGAGCCTGACTAACTCTAGGGCACACGGGCAATTACCCCGGGTCCCCACATAAAAGGTACCCCCAAATTGAATAGAAAGTTTGTTGTTGTGAAGCAGAGGTGGCTTCCAAAGTAGTTTTTACCCCAGGTCCCAATTAGGCCAAGTGGGGCCCTGAATCGAATCGATCATGGCAAAACACTTCATTAAAGTGTTGCAAAGGCAATGCTTAATTTCATTTTCAGTTAGGAAATCTTTGAATAAAGCTACTTATGTTTTACCAATCAGATTATATTCTTTCAAATATATTAAATTTATTTTATCTTTTCCTATTTGGACATGCTTCAAAGGTGGGTATTTCCGCAACTGAAACAAGATATGAACGGTTTCATTTACTAACAGGATAGAGCTCTGCCACACTGACACAAAGAGGCTTAATTCACACATACAAAGAAACACAAATAAAACAATTTTTTGATATTAATCATGGTAGATGTAATACAAAATACAATAAAGGCACTCTCAACATAAAATTTGCGGTAGTTCTTTTTATTGCTCACCCTATGGTGTGTTGACTTTCTACTGAAAAGAGGAATGCGGTGACGAAGCTGTGGACATTCTCTACGCAGGGTTTCCAGTTCTCTTCGCCTGAGTGCTCCAGATCCCCGTGGGCGAAAGCAATCAAATACCAGAGGAGTGCGAAGAATATCCAGCTGGCGAAGAACCCCATCGCGAACACCAGCAGATTCCAGCGCCACTGTATGTCCACCATGGTGGTGAAAATGTCCTGTAGGTAACGTTGGCCCCTCTTGGAGACATTTTCCCTGGAGATGTTGACGCCACCGTTTTTTAGGATGACCCGCTTCTTCTGTCGGCGGTTGACGATCTTCGGACTGCAGAACTTGGGAGAGAGTGGAGTCCTCTCCCTGGAGTAGCCGTTGAGGCACATATTGCGGGGGACGGTGGAACACTTGGTGAGGGTGCAGGCGTTGGAGGTGAGGACGCCATTCTCGGTGGAGGAAGGGGAGTCGTTCTCGATGGTCACCTCGTGGTCTTGCCTCGGGAGGAGCTGCCACACTGCGCTCTTGTCCACATCGATGCACTTCATCCGGAAGCACTGTGTGAGATTCGTTCAGGATTGTGGGGGTGGTTCTGATAATTCTTTGGTTCTAATTCGTTTGCTGCGAAAGTGGAGGTACTGTAAGTAACGCAATCGTTCAACTAATAACTTATTCCTGTTTCATGGCATAATCTTCATCTGAAGTGATTGAGGTCTGGAGCTGAAAAGAAAAAATATAATTTATTAAAATTATAAACGTTTTTTAATAATTAAAATTTTCGTTCAAAGATAAAATTTATGTTTATTAAAGTAAGCATTATACAACATATTTAGTTATAAAAATATTTGATAAAATAATACAAATTAATTCTTTCAAGTATTTGAAGAAATGTTTTACAATTTTCAACATCAACATGCACAGGTCCGTAAAAATTAATCTTTTCTCAATAAAGGAGCAAAAATACAAATAAACATAAATTGAAATTTGTCATCAAAACAAAATGTAATTTTTCTGAAAACCGAAAGGACCGGTTTTCAGAAAAATACCAAAATATAAATACAATAACACCAAAATAAAAAATTCAGAAAAATACAAAAAAAGAAATTAGTTATACTCGATACCAAAAACTCTAAAAATTTCAAACTTAACAGCGTTGTTAGTAATTATTGATAACAGCACTTATTTTATTTTTTACCGTTGATAAAAACAAGGCAGTTATGATTTTTTGTAATATATTTTTTAGTTTAGCTTTTTTTTTAAATCCCTCAAGGTTAATTACGTGACACAATGATAAATTCATCTGAAACTAACAGTTTAAGTGAATTCCTAATGAATTCAGGCAATTTTACCGAAGTGAGATCTACGAATTGTTATCATGAAAGTCAAAGAGGTAATCATTCTGCTATCAGTTCATCACAATTTCAATATTTTACTTATTACAAATATGTGCATGTATCACATATGTGATGTCGTATATATATTTATATCATACAATATATATAAAAAAAATTCGGAGAATGAAGGAAAATGATAATTTGTAATCTATTAGATAAAGAAATAATACACTGCCTGGCATTGAAAATGTAACACCAAGAAGGAGTTGCCAGAAAGTGATAAAACTCGAATAAGAGAAAGAGACAGCAACGAACAATAAGTGATATGCATTTCGAGATGATATGCATAATAAAGATCGAGAAACACGGTCTGGTCAATAGGTTGTAGAACCACCGTGGAAGGCGAAACACAAAGCAACAAGTCTAGTCACAGAATCAATAGGAGTACGGATGGGATCTTGAGGAATGGATCCAATTCTCTGTCAACCATTTATCAAAGTGCGTCTTCTGAAAGAGTCAGTGGCAGAGTCTGCAAATGGCCTTCAATCTCAACTCAAACGTGTTCGATTGGTGATAGATCTGGCAATTCGGTGGCCAGGGAATCAGATGTACACCTTGCAAGGCATGTTGGCTGATGAGAGCAATGTGCAGTCAGGCGTTATCCTGCTAAAAAAGGGAATTGGGCACACCTGAAGGTGAGGAAATGTTACCGGCAGTATCACATCATCTATGTAACGTTGGGTTGTCATAGTGCCGTGAATTTAAACTAGAGGTGGCCATGAATCGTACGAAATGGCGCCCGAAAGCGACGTTGTTGCGCGGAGGGGTATTCTACAATTTCTGAAGGATTGGATCTGTTTTCAGAACCTCGTTAGCGCAATATATATAAGCAGCGCGTATATATATATATATATATATATATATATATATATATATATATATATATATATATATATACATAAATCTCATAAAATCCCAAATATCTTTAAGTAATTTAAGGGATTCCTTATTAATTCTGATTTACTCTTCGTTTTGATACTTAGCTAAATTATGGGGATCCCAATGACGAACTATCATTTTCATATGCAATTCTTCATGAGAAATTTCACGAATGAAGACGGATTCATTAGCATACATATTTTTCCTTTAATTCCTCCACTTAAAATGTAAGGCGTATTTCATATTGCAGATTGTGTGTTGCCAATGTCTAAGTATGCTGCATTTGTAGAAGTCACACACTCGTACGCGGCGATATTGCAGTAGCAATAAAAAATCTCGGAAAATCCGGTATTCTTCTAGTACAAAGGTTTATAAAATATCAGTAAAATGAACATTTCTTATATAACTGTAACTATGTTGAGGACTACACACATATTCAGTAAAAAATATGGAATAAAAGACAAACTTAAATCCAATTATAGCTTATAATTGGCGTGTTTTCTAGTTTATTTGTAATTTCTTACTAAAGGGTTTTTCAGTTAGTCGGTATCCGGATAGTCACAATATACAATTCAGGCAATTATTTTAAATCTAGTTGATGTTTCGAATTTTGTGTGAATCATCTACGTAAGAACAATGGCAATATAAATGATTCTTTTTTTTGTGACAGGACAATTTCAAGAGGTAGCCTATTATGCAACAAGTGTTAAAAATCGGCTTACAGTAAATGGTTTAAAGAAATATGAAAAAAAAAAAAAATTGAACTTTGAATTAATATTTAATTTATGTCATTTATGTAAAAAAATTCAAGAAAATGAAATTTTTAACTTCAGGAAAAGAGTTTACAGTTTTTCACTTATTGGGTTTATTTAATGTTATTAAAATAAAAAATTGATTTTGAAAATACATCAGAAATTATCGATGACAAAACTAATAAAATTGTTAGCATATTTTACAACAGGCAGTATAACAAATTAGGTTGTTATGTGATCATGTCATTGATATTCGGGTATTGATATGTTTAATTACATATCCATTAACAGGAGAATGAAAGTAAGCAATCAAGATTGTTACATTTTCGTCAAGTGATTTCACTTTTGGCTACAAATCATTCATTTGGCGAAGTCGCGTCATTATTTATATTTTAGTATGACAGGAATACTTATTAAGAAAAGAAAAATTTGCGTTACACGCATTTTGCTGTTGGGAGTACCTCTTCATAATATTAACATTTTCCTTCGCTTCAACAGTTCGTGGGTTCGAATCCCACCTTGGGTATGGATGTTCGTAGTGGTTCTTAATCCACTTTAAATCGTAGGTCTCGGTCTAATTAGCCCTCGTGTGCAAAAAATGACCGTTGAGCGACAAACAAACCATCACAATATTAACTAGTTATCAGATGATAATGCAATTTTCGTTATTAGTTCTCATGGAACTTTTCATTCTACAATAGCGGATTAGGATACAAGGAAAGTTAGATTGGAGGAAATAATTAAAACTGCATGCTTTATAATTAACATAATTTCCATTATAAAAAGTCTGAGAATTATTGTTTAGATTTTAAGTATAAATTTCACTTTTAATTTGTGATCTAAAAGAAATGAATTAAGTATTAATAGATTTCTACCGTTTCATCTCAAAGCAAACTTTTAATATCCATATAAATATTTAAAAAAAAAAAAACATGAAATAGTAAATAATTTTCTTTAACTTAAATTCTAAGAAACTATTTAATAAATAAATATTTAATCGAACCACGTGCAAACACGGAAATGTTAAAAGGGATTGTCATAAACCATGAAATACTTGAGGATTATTCGCTGGCATAATATTAATAGGAAATTGTCTGTAATCCAACTTCGGCATAATAAATTCTGAACTATTTGAAACATCTACTCATCTGAGGTGGGGATCGAATGCACCATTTGTTGTGCTGAAGGCTAGAACATCGTAAATTCGATGTTCTCGGATCTACTTCAAGTTATAACCAATATTTTCTTCTTTGTAGTAGAAAAATATAAAAGAATATTTAAAATTACAAATACATCGATAATATAATAATCTCCCTATGATAAAAAAAATTTAAGCCCGAAAGTAAAATTCGAATTTGCTGACGTTTAAAATTTGTTTTACGCATTTTAGTCTTTTCTCTATAAAGATTTTGTTTGGAAATATCTACTTTCTGATTTATGTGATTTCAGAGATAATTTCTGACATTTCTTAAAACAATAATATATAAATGTTGTTTCTTTTACCTTCCTAAAAATTAAGTTATTTTAAGGAAATACTTTAAATATACTTAAAATATATTTTAAAGGATAATAAAATGATGTAACTTGAATTTTTTTTCACTAGATGGCGCAATATTTCAGAATTTGCTTAAATGAAGGAATCTAGAAAATGAGTGAAAACAGTGATCAGGGAAATTATTATTTGGAAAACAAATGCACGATATAACAAAAAAAAAAAAAAAAAAAAAAAAAAAAAAATTTAAATTTCGAAAAATTCTGAAATATCATTCGATTTATTATAAGAGATTTTTTTTAAAATAAAAGGAAGTAAAAGTGATTCTACTTTCAGCTTATTTATTAGTAGCCATTTTTTCACGAATCCCTAACAATAAAAAATGCAAAACTATTAAAACTAGTAGAACTTTTTTTTAATTAAAATAAATACACATATACATATTAACGCATTATGTGAATAAATTCTTTTTATTTTTGGAATATTTCATTTATATGTAAGTAAAATTTTCATTTTAATTTATTTTATAAGGGCTGAAAGATTTAATACGCTATATTTAACACCTAGTGACTTATCTAGGATATGGCACGTGCCAAGGGTCCCATTTAACATGGCTTACTTGTACAATGTTAAGTAGTCACTTAGAAACCATTTAATGAAGTAGTATGTCAGAAATGCCAAATCAACTTAAAAATGTCGTAAATTGTAGTAGAAATGTCAAACCAATTTAATATAAAGTAATTTAATTAACTTGTGGTTTTTGACATATTTACGAGTATGTCAAGATTTATATACAATTTTGATAAGGAAATTTTATTTAAAATTACTAAATAAATTTTTTTTATATATTATTAAAATCAATAATTTCTTATTTCAATTTAGCTGCAATTAAGATGAAAAACTGAGGAAATGATATATTATAATATACAAAATATAATAACAATGAAAAAATGATTAAATATTTTATTTAAAAAATATTGTATGTAAAATGTTTTTAAAAAATTAGTATATATATATATATATATATATATATATATATATATTATATATATATATATATATATGATGCGAAACTTTATTTTGTGGTTATGAAACAAACAATGCGATTTGGATAGTTGTCTTTTTTAATATATGTAACCTGTAAACTTTTGGATTGATAATTTCACTAAAGTTATATTTTTTTGAGTGTTATAGCTCCTTATGTAGTAAAAAAAATAAATTTAACTAACATGATATATTGGAAATTTCACACAAGCTATATAATTTTAGAAACATTTTTATACAAATTTTTGAAAATAAATAGTTGCATGGCACAAAAATTGTAATGAACTCACTTTAGTTAATAAGAGTAATTTACGTGATATTTTTTATTTGTAATTAAATGATCAGTTCTAAGTTTTTGTACAGTAGAGAAAAGGAGAAAGCGATATTCGTGACATACGATCATAAAAATAGCATGTCATTATGATGGAGAGTTTAAAAGAATGGCTAAATTCTTGCTGTGGGTAACATTTTACGCAGATATATATTTCGTAGATATACCATATTTTAAATATTACTTTCCAAAATAATTAGTACCATACAAGAAACGAAACCATTTTAATACTGTATAGCTGAATCCAACCGCAAAACATTTCAGTAAGTCTTTGGAACATCTGTGACGTAATGTCTTTACGGATATGTGGAGATGAAGATACCCACTCAGAGGTCTACTTCATCACCTGACCATGTTTCAGAATTATGAGACACTTGGTGATAGGCGAATATTCCAAACTCATAACTTTAAATAGTATGTGACATTTACGTGTTATAAGAGAATGTGACCTAGAGAATTCATAAGCACATATGTCAACAGATAAACATGTAGGAGTGCAAAACTTATTTCTGAATAGTCAATAATGGTCGGGAATGAGTACTGGAACCTTCACTCTGGAACAACGAGGTTCCATCATCAGAAATGAGATAGTTCGAGTGATATCATTTTGATGTATGTGTGGTAGAGGGGAAACCACATCACTTTGTTAACAGAGATTTTCTCATATAACAGCTGATATTTTATAACATTTACTGCCTCTTTGGCTTTCGGAATGGCTAAGTATCGTATACATAAGTCAAAACCTTCTTAGCACTTACTCCAAAAGATGGGTATGCAATGAGCACAAATTCTGCATATTTCTTCAGTAGTTCAACAGCAGCAGGGATCGAGCTAAGTTTTAAAAAAATATCATTTGTTACACTGGATTGCAAATATAATTAACACTTCAACACTGCATAGTTGGTGACTTTAATTTACCATTTACAAGATAAGTGAAATTAAAAGATTAAACTCAGTGAATTGCCCATGGCTTTCGAATATTTAATTCATATGCATACAAAATCTAATTGAAAAATAATAATTTAAATTCATAATATTATTTTATTGTCAGGATATAATGAAATGCATTTTATTGTAAATTTTTTTCACTGACACCAAGCAGTTTTGTTCTGCACAGCGTGAGTCAGTGAATTCGAACGGAATATGTTCTTCGATCAAGGTCAGAGAAGAACATGAATTTAGCCCAACAATTCAGAGTACCAGTATGCCTCTCTTATTTACGAAACAACCAACTGTAGTTCTGTTTTAGGTCACAAAAAAGTGCTCTCTTAACAAGGCAGGCTCAAAGGTGTTCCCCATAAGAAATTCCAGCCTAACAACAGAGTTCCTTTCTAGGGATTTACTCGAGCAGTTTATCGGATCGGAAGTCGAACAACCGGAAATAACAGGTTCTGTTTTTATGTTCCACCCTCTGGCCATCAAAGCAATCAAGAACTTCGTCACCCAATAGACGATTTATTTCCGAAAAAAAAAGAAAACTATTTTTATAATCGAGATGGAGCGATAAATACAGAAGTCAGAATTCTCCAATTAAAACATAAGTTGATAGAATTTATGAAACACCTACGAGGAATTCTGATAGCATTTAGTAACTAGGAGAGCATTCTAAAATATAGAATATTTTTCTTAAAATATTAGAAATAATTTCGTCTATATTATTCAGAAAATTTAGAGCGATAGAACAATAGGTTCGACTAAACAACTTTAGGTTCGAATAAATAATGTCTGAAACATTCTTTATTCGGACCTAAAGTGTAGAATATTAGTAATCTCGAAATACTATATAATATATAGGAAATAAAAACATTACATAAGCTTGAAACTTATTTTTGTGTATGGGTAGAGAAATTTGTTTATAAAAATATTTATCCATTAAAATAATTAAATTATTTTTGTAAATTAAATACAAATTTTTCTATTTTTTCTAGTATATACAACGTTACATTTAGTTAAATTTAACAAAAGTGAAAAAATTTTAAAAATAATTGAGAACTG
This sequence comes from Latrodectus elegans, assembly GCA_030067965.1. Lineage (NCBI taxonomy): Eukaryota > Metazoa > Arthropoda > Arachnida > Araneae > Theridiidae > Latrodectus > Latrodectus elegans. The sequence continues at coordinate 36,716,608 of CM057810.1, forward strand.
ATAAATCGATGATAAAAAATACCAATCTTATGACAAAAATGATTAATAATAGTACTGTAAGCTTATTGATTATTTTTAATTTTCAATAAAAATATCATTTCAGATCTTATAATAGGAAATGATATGATAGGAATCGAAAATCATAAATAATTACGTAATGATCTGTTTGCACAATGATTATTATTTCAGTACTGGATAAAAAAAAAATGTGGCATAATGCATCGATTGATGTAGCCTTTGCATCACCAAGATTTTGTTAAATTTGAGACTTTATGAAATTGTGCTTCAATCAATCGTAAAAGTTTTTTCACGTCTTGAGGTTCAGTTACAGTTGTATTTAATCTACCATAAGTATTAAGGGATTGTTGAGAATATTCGTGTATGATTTAATTGAATGATTTCTGCGTTTTTTTTTTTTTAATTTTTTATGTTTTTGATTGTGGTAAGAAGCCTTGTTCTTGTGTTTGGAAGGAAATGAATTCGATATTTGACACGGCTGCAGACTATCATTACTGACTTTCAAGCGTTAAATGCACTCCTTTGGTGTATTAAGGCATATAAATTAGGACACCATCTCAGGTGTTACTCTCGATATTTAAACGCGGTTTAAATGTCAAGATTAACATCTGAGATGTGATTAGAAGCGTATGGTAGATGTGGTTAGCTATATATAGTGAACAGCCACAAAGCAGCTATGGTTAGCAACTTCAGTTGGTAAGAATAAGCAGACAGAAACATCGCAGAAATCTCAAAACTTGAGTTAACAGTACCGTATCATTGATTGTCGTACTACTGGGCATAGTTATTTCAATCACATAAGGTCAAACACACCTCCTTTGCGTAAGCATCAAATTACACAATATTCTATATCATAGTCTATGCTGTATCGCATAAGTATATTAAACTATTTGAATACAGTATACTAGTTTTTACGAATCTTTGATTTACGAACACTCACGGTTTTACGAAATAGTGTCTGGTTACGAAGATTGCATCACAAAGGCAATCGTAATTTTAATTACCATTTATGTTTTAAATTAAAGTAAGAAAAATCTGTTTTCTTAGAAACAAATTGTCATGCCTCTTTCGATTACATTTGATTCAAATAATTTTTTTTTCATTATGGCTGAGAAACATTGGAGAATCGGAACCCCTTCGAATTGTAGATTTGCGTACTGGTGGTGATGAAATCTCAATTTTTTTAAGTAATTGCTCTGAAATTTCTCTCGCCTAATCTAATTAACATCTTATAGCCTAGGGTATTATCAATAGCATCAAGGGAGAATATCGTAAAGTACTTTTGCAAAGAGTGATACACTTATCATTCTATGCTTAGAATGGTGTTGCAGAAAAATCAGTATCTTGATCATGTTGGCGTCCACTTTTCTTTAAAGAAATTACTGTAACTGAAAAAAGTGAAAAAAAAATTTATTTGATAACTTGAATGAAGATGATTTACTCGTCCATGAACTTCGGAAAAAAGAACCCACTGCTGCTCGAGAAAAATTCATTTCAAGACTTTCTGAATGTTGACTCAGAAGCAATTTGCAATTAACAACTATCAGATGATTAAATGATTGAGAATAAAAAAGAAAACTTTCAATTACTAAACAAGAATAAAAATACAATGCTATCTACACAAAACGCAGATGAAAGACTAACAACATTGAAATACTTTTGCTTTGTTACATAAAAAAACAAACTGGAAAATGCTATTCAAAAATGTGATTTTGAAACCGAAAAAAAAAAAAAATAAGAGCATTTTGTCAAATTTTGATATCAATAAAATAAAAGTAAGAATTAAAACTTTTTGGATGTTTTTTATAGAATAAATACTAAATAATTTTTTAACAGTACGTTATTTCTAAGGAAGAGAAAAAAACAGTAATTTTGTAAAAAAAATAGTTGTTGGACCTAAGAGTTTTATTTTTTTCCACTTTATGTATCATTGAAATTGATCCTTACTAGTTGACATAAATAGGCGTCTATTATAGTATGCACTATTGTTTTGAATTCAACTAATTCCATTGATGGTACTAGGCTTTTAGAAAAAGAATGATCTATGAGTTTTGGAGTAGAAAATTTGGGTTCTGAATATTGGAATATTTGACCAATGAAACATGGGTCTATAGTGCCTTTCGTTTCAGCATGTAAGGGCACTGAGATGACTGCTCGATAATTTTTCAGGTTTTCTCCTTTGCGATATCTGAATTAGGATTATTATATGCGAGAAATGTCTACATAGGCAGTTACACGGGGAGTATCCAACAATATAATCTTTCAATAACAGTATAATAACAGCCTTTGCTAGTTAAGAATCCGCTCTGGGATAAAGTATTTTTAAGTCTATACGCTTTTAAGTATCTTATACAAAACCATTAAATATTCATTTTAATGGAAAAAAAAACCATGAATTAAATCCAGTACATTTATGAATTATTTTTTTGAACAATGGAATGATCTAATTTGTAAATTCTAAAGATATATCATTGTAAATTTCATAGATTTTTTTTTCAATGAATTTTAGTAGTAAATAAAAAGCTTTGTATTTTTATGTATGTTTTGCTTTTTACAAACATTTAAAATTTTCTCCAATTAAAAAACTTTAATACCTATTTAATATAACTATGCTGTTATGTAACATAAAGTTCTATTTTAATCATTTATACATGGAGAACTTAAGCGATTTGGAGAAAGTCTTTAAAACACTTTGATTTGCATTAATTTTTGAAAAAAATTAAAATTTCAAAGCAACCATAGTTTTAATTATTAAATATCCATATAAAATGAATTGCTAATTTTGCAAAACAGAATAAAGTAATATTCATTATTCCGTTTCAATGATTATTTCAATAAATTATTAATTAAAAATTCTTTTATAATAGAAATTACTTTATTCCAGAATAAAGTGAAAATTTATTATACAGTTTTGGAATTCAATTGACATTTATCATTGTCAAAAGCGTCATTTCAGAATGTGATCAGTATGAAATTGCAGCAATTTAAAAATAATTGCTTTGTTTTTTGGTAAATCCAATGTGTATTTACTAAACATAAAACACCAGGAAAAATATTATGATGTAACATTGGCAAAATATTATCAAAGCAATTTAACAGGTCATTTTTTCTCTAATAATTCGTATTATATGTACATTTATTAAAAATAAAATCAGCTTAAAACACTTAAAATATTTTTAATTCTTATTTTTGTTTCAATATTTGTCTGGATAATATTCATAATTTGTAGCAATTGTTGCTAATTTCTTATAAATGAGATCTTATCAATTATTGCAAAGAGCTATTTTTATAAGGAAAAGAAACATTTCAAACAGTTATTTCCGTCGAAAGTAAATATAAAACTTCTATAAAATATTTGAAATTGTGGTTATTTTCTAATGAAGTGAATAATTAGAAATGCTTTTATTTCTTCATTAAAAAAGACTTACAAGAAAATTGCCTGTGATTAGATGCTAAAATAAATATTAATCACACTAAAATATTTTATTTTGTTCTATAGTTTTCAAAAATATTTAAATTACTCTTTAGAAAAAAGTATTTACAAAAGTACTCATGCTATACCGAAAATTAATTTTGTAGCTCCATGATCATTTTTACAAACCTACATTAAAACGTTCAGAAATTACTGTGTAATTCGAATCACTACAAATACCCACACCTGAAGTGAGAATCAAACCCAAAGCAATTTAAAACTTAATGACAAAGTGCCAACCATTTAACTGTCAGCTGTCCGCTTTTATAACGTTGACAGAGTTTTTATCTACAGAAATATTGAATCTTGACTGATAGGTGTAATTCTCTGTGTGATCACATTTTGCAAATGTGGTCTAATTCGATCGGGATATAATTTAAAGTACACTCGGAATCCTAACAAGCATCACCACCGCAATGGAAAGCAAGCTCACGAAGTATTGAAAAGTACCAAAGTACGGAAAACTACTTGGAACATTTTATTGAGAATACACAAGATATAAACTATTATTGAATATTTAAATGTTTTAAAAAAGATTTAGCAAACCACATTTTTAATTAAAATGTGGTACAATAATTTTTAATAAATTAATTATTTCCAAACAAATACCTGCTCACCTACTTTGATTTCTCTTGTGTGACTACTTTTTGAATTTTCTAAAATTATAGAATATGATTGCATTTAAGAAAGAGTACGCAGCAGCGACACCCATGGGGAAATTCATGATAAATTTGAAAATCGATTCATTAAAAATCAGAGTTGGGATCATGATAGCGGAGATGGAAAATTATCCCCTTCTTATATCTGAGAGATAATTGATTTAATACTTAACTTCAATGAAGATTATCGTGCAGAGAAGGGCTATTCACTGTAAAATGGCGTTGGGTTGAATGTTCTCCATTGATACCGTATGTACATTTGCAGTAGGAGCGTATTTAAGCATCGATCTTGTTATTTGATGATGATTCATAATTACATCATTTTATCATAATCAATTGAGTTTAGCATTGAAATAGGCATATAGAAACAAGCCCAATAGAATAAAGTGATATACCTACCAATTTATAGATACTGAGGCCGCGATTGTTTGATGTGTGAAAGAATCATCACCCTTGTATCCGAAAGCTTCCGAGTTCAACGTTATCCCCACTTGAAAACTGTCGTACTGACAGGCTCTTTGAACTTTAAGTATTTTGTAGGGTCTATTTTCTTTCCCCTAATATGAAGGGAAGCGGAAGAGAGGATGCCATCACAGCAGTTAGCCTCATCATCTAACTTGTTTCGACATGTCTAGGCGGTTGGCTATGTTTAGCGGCTTCGGGAAACGAAAAAAGACAACCAAACAGCGAGATATAATATAATACTATGAAAAAATAATGACGTCAAAGCTTTTGTAACCATAATGTGGGGTGGGAGCATTATAGTGTACTATAGATATTATAACCTTTAAATTAGCTTCAATATGTATTTATAGCTATGTCCCATCACCTGGGACGAAACGATTTATCTAATGCGCTTTATGTGTTCGAAATACCGAAAATGACGCTGAATTCATTGGAGCGCGACACTTTATTTCTGAGTATTTCTAACACACACAAGGCAATCACGTGACATGAAGTCGTGATAGCTGAGCAATAAAGTTAGAAAGTTATTTTTCCAGTTGGAAATTTAAGCACTTATCCATCACACGCCTAAGAAAAATTGTTTCCTTTGTTCCGAAGCTTTCATACCATTACAACAGAGCTGTCAGCTAAGTCTTTTAAATGTAAGTGAATCACAATTTACTCTGAAAAAGTGCTTAAAATGTACTTAGAAATTGCGATGTATTAAAATTATTTAAAATTGTAATGTACTGAAATATATATACCTGTGTATGTGTGTGAAATTGTAAAGCATTAAAGTTACTTTGAATTTTTTTAACTTTAATCAGAGAAGCTTAATGTCATACAATTCCTAAAAATCTGTTTACAAATGAGTTATGTAAAATTTGGTCTGGGGTTCCTATGAGGTTGACATTTTCGCTAATTTCAATTTTTCAATTAATTTAATTATCACAATTACCTCCATTAGGGAAAAATTTTGGCTTATTGAATTTCAGGTATTCATAAGGAATAAAAACATCTCTGAGAAACAATTTGTATAAAATCATTAAATAATTATAAAATCCTTGTATCTTTGATATATAGATAATTATTTTAAATTTAGTTATTTAATAAACTTTTATTTGGTTTTAAATTTTTTAATCAATATTTTGTTTTATTTTATTTGGGATCTCAATATATAAATACTATAAATTAAATTCAGAACCTGAGTCCTGAATTAGGTAAAATACAAGCACCAATATTCCAAGTGAGAAAATATATAAATCTCGTAAAAGTATAAATTTTCCAACATAATACTATGCATTACCAATTAATTCGTAGTTTTAGGTTTTACAGGTTTAATAGCGATTGGATAAAATAGTTATATAGTAAGTTATTAATATAATATTGTATAATAGAACATTATTTAAATGAATTACAATATTAATTACGTAATGAAATATTATCGTAAATTACCAATAGGTTCAATACTTGTATTGATAATTTAAATTGCAATTGGAAATTAATTAATAAGTGAGTTTAATAAAATTCATTTCATATTTCTGAAGAAATGTATATAAGCCATGCCAAATATGTTAAGACTCCCGATTTACAGGTTACATGAGTCTACATTTTAACTCATTTTCCTAAATTCACATTAAGTAAGTCAATAAAAATCATTGTTATAAAGTTCCTGAAAAAGAATTTATGAACTATGTCAAACTCGTTAAATTCGTTATCCGTGTGTCACCTATCACATTCTTTAATCCATGTGTCACATAAGGTTTGACACAGGCATTCATTTTCATATACTTTCAATGTGTTAATGAGTAAAAAGCATTGTTATGAAGTTCCTGCAAATTTGTTTACAGACCAAAAATTTTAAACCTGGTCCACAGTTCAGATGAGTACAGAACATTCATCTATTTTCCTAAAATTATCCTAAGAAAATTAGTAAAAATCACTGTCATAAAGTTCTTGAAAATATTTTACGAAGAATAATTACGATGTATAGCATAATTATGAATTATGCTATATATCGTAATTATATTATTATGAAGCATAATTATGAAATATATATATTTACGATTTTAAAAATTGGGATCCACAGTTATCATTAAGAGTATTTCTTTTTCTAATTTTCATTTCAATTAAATGAATCAGTAAAAATTGTTATTATTGGCGTTCCTGAAACAAAATGCCAACAAAATTAGATATTTCAAATCTGTAGACCATGAGATGACATCTTGTATTTTCCGATCATTTCTATGAAACAGCTTGTATCGAAAAACTATTAGAAAAATTGATGACTTATTAAAATTTTTTTCGGAATATTGATAACATACACATCATAATCATTACAACACATATATGAGTATCAATAATAAACTTTACAAACATTAATGATAATATATAAAATATACATCCTCGTCCATACGTACAATATAAAATTTATTCAACGTTTCTGCGGCACTATAAGCTGAGAAATATGATACTTTTCAACACCCATAATTATTGTAAAAATACACATGTTTTCCATTTTTTTATGTAGAAATTGTAGTGATCCACACACCCCCCTCCCCATAAAATAAGTAAAAACAACGTGGTTGCATATTTTTATACATAATGATGGTCTTTGATTCGAGTATAGATTCTGCCATTTTCCGATCGCAAGAGAGGTACCATTGCTAAAATGCTACGGCTCCATTAAAATGTTAATCTTAATTTATCAATAGACTATTCGACATTCTAAAATAATAACATCAAGCAACACTTTCAAAAGATTATGGTGGGAAAAAGTGGATTGGAGTTGGCCGGTTCCATCTGATTCAGCCATAGACGATCGTGCACAGCGGCTGTTTATCAAAAATTCCATAAGATCTAATGTTCCTCAGGTGATGTGTTTGGGACAGAAGGTTCCCAGCTGAGATGTCAACCTCGTCATATACCCGTGTTCAAAATTATTAGCAGCTTTAGTTAGCGGAAAAATGTAGTCGGAAACGTATTGCAGTACGTTAATCAAATAATATTTCACAATTTAACTGGAAAAAATAATCCTAATCAAAATGAAAGATTTTTTTTTGTGATAAGACTCGAGGACTGATCATAGAATAAGATAGAAAGATAACTGATTTATAACCAGGTAATTTTAATCAACAAAATTTATCATAATAATACGAACAATTTTTTTTTATATAAAAGAGAAGCTTATTTTAGAAAAAAATATTTCACAAAAATAATGAAGTGGATGATTAAATGTAAATTTTTTGGGATTATGTAAATTTATAAAGTTTTTCGTTCTTTTATCAAATTTTTAAATTTCATCTTCTTTACACTATTTTCAATTAAATTTTATATGCTTTCCATGTTTGGTACATGCACAGATATTTTATTTTATTAGAAAAAATATCTCGAGAAAACGCATATATAATAGAATTCCTCGTAAAGTCAGACCCAAAACTATACAATTTTCATTACAATAAACGCTTAAAAAATATGGAGTATGGTTCATAATTTATCAAATATGAGTATGGTTTATAAAAAATATTAATTTATTTATAAATGATAAATATTGAATATGGTTTATATCTACGCATACTACTTTAGTTATCCCTCAATGAATTCGATACAGTAAACAAGTTTATGCACAATACAAAATATTCAGTACAATAAACAAATTTAATTTTATTCATTATATATATATATATATATATATATATATATATATATATACTAAATTTGTTTATATCTGACTAATAGATTCGAGGGTATAAATAATATTTTTATCAAGAAATCAGAGAGAGAGAGATGTACATTGGTATTGTAAAGGTAACATATATCATGTAATTGTATGAGAGGTAGTAATATATACGTGTTGATGATTATGAAGACAAAGATTTTATAATCGAAAACACTTTGGATGTCAAAGTTTGCATTTAAATAGCAATTACACATCGAGAAATAAAAAATAAAAAAATCATGTATTAACACTTAAGGATTATAAATCATGATCCATTTTATTCATATTATTTTTTATATTTGAATACATTACAAAAATGCTTTCTTTGGCTTTTAAAATAAGCGCAACATTGTAATTTTTAGACATTTCGCTAATGAATATCTGATAACACAAATGAATGAACCGTGAAGAAAAATGGTTTACATTTATTAACAATAAAGAACTTGCTGGGGAACTTACTCGTCGATTCTTCGAACGGAGGCAAATGCTGACAATATTGATGGTTTTTTTTCCGGGAGCTGCTTGGGTTATGGGAAAAACATCGCGCCAACAAGTGCTACTTGGAAGCTATTAGAAATAAGACAAAAATGTCTTTGCACCGTCGGAAAAAGCGACTTTCAAGGTGCACGCGCCTTCAGCATGTGCTTTCTCTGCCATACATCCGGTTATTCTTCCACAACAACGGATAATTAAAGTAAATTATATTGGACACTCTCACTTGCTTTCGGGGAAGCATTGAACCCTCACAAAGACCTTCGGTAGAACCGGTTAACAACTTACGCAAATTGAGATGCAAATTCTTCTGGCATTGAAGAGACTTGACGTTTATTATAGGGAAGCGATGACATGTGCTACTCGGTTTTAAAGAGCAAAAAACAATGGGGGATGGGTGACATGCAAATCTCCAAAGGGATTTTAAAATCCTCCTTTTGGTCTCTCTTTTCAGGGTTTTTTTCACTAAAAGTCCCAAAAGCGAATCTGGAGGAGAAGAATATCGTTTTACTTAACAGAAATGAAATTAAAATAAAATAAAGATTAGAACTATCTTCTACTTCTTATGCTACCAATAAACTGAATGCCGTAAATTATTAATAAATGTATCGAAAGCATTGTTAAGATATATAATTGCATTGATAATTACATCACAATATTTGAGAAATTCACTAGGTCACCAATAGTGTAAATCACTGAAAAAGCAGGTAAACCTCTGTTAATAAGATGCAATAATGTGTATTAGTAACTTGCACTGTTTCTATTTTGAAAAATTGCTGATAAAAGAACTGAACTTAAAACTATGTGTATATAAACTAATGATAATAAACAATATCGTATTGGCAATTTATAATGTTAAAATATATCCACCAAGGGAATAGAAGGCGCATAAACTATTATGACATCTCTTTTAGATCTTGAACAAAACAGCATAATAAGTAACCAAAGAATGTTAAAAAAGAAACTGATAATTAAAACAAAATGATTAGCATTTAAATTAGTATTTACGCATTAAATATAATTTAATATAGTCATATGGCATCTTCTGATAGAAGTTGTAATGTATTAACGACTGAACTTTAATACTCTTAAAGAGTTTTACAAGATAATATATTTTCACATCCTTTACGAACTAAATTTATACTGGAATCATTTATGTATTTGAAATCTGCAATCTGTGCATACATAAGTAATTTGAATAGAAAAATGAAAAATAATTTTTCCCAATCAAAAATTAAAGTTTTTTAATGAAATAAATAGTTTGAAACAGTATTTATGTTTAATAAATTCCCCTTTTGCTATTTCCAATAAATTTAATTGTTCTTAAATATTCGATTTTTAACATCATATCCTTCCATTGTGTAGAGTTTATGAAATTTTATTCCAGTTAATTCACATTAGAGCCCATTATCTAATTATTGGTATAATTTATACATACCCAACAGTATCTATAAAAAGTCTTTAAATAAAATATATTTGATATATCAATTGTTGATATCTGAGAATAGGGATTTGGCGGACAAAAAATTAAAATTTTTCACAGGATTAATATAAATACGTAATATAATATGCTTACCTTTTCCAAAAGTATATTTCTCAATAAACTCAATGAATATTCAACGAAAATAAGCAATGTTTTAAATATGATTTTTTAAATGAAATTTATAGAAAATTTGTTTATTATTTTCCAGGATAATACACGAAAACCATGCATGCAATATTATTATCTTAGATTAAAACAAACTTTTCATAAACTAAATCTATCATGTAATATCGTAATATACTTTCCGGATTTTATTGATTTAAAATAAAACAAGCAGACACAAAATTTTATAACCATAAACACATATGGTCAAGAAATTGAAGAATTATTTTTCTTTTTTGATGCTCTCTGTATTCATTATTCTTTTCTGTAATTAATTTTTTTCTTTTTTTAGTCGAAAGATAAATTATTAATTCTATTTCTTGAGCTAGAAAGAAAATTATTTGAATGTTAATGAATAATTATTTAAATTGGATTCTAGGAACTATGCATCTAATATAAAAAATTATACGCGCGATTTTGTTTCTATTTTATCATATCGTTTCTGTACACCTTAACCATATCACAAAAACAATTACTTGATATTCAAAAAATAAATAAAAAAAATGGAGTTTAATGCATCTCAGTGGGGTTGTGGAACACAGACTGGGATCTTTTGCTCGAACTTAAGGAAAATAATTTTACTTGCAATTTAAAATTTCACAAAATGGCTTTCCTATCGTTTCATTTCCCATCTTGCATAGTGAAGGCCTCAATTGCACAAAGAATTCATTGTCCCTTGTTACAGGACGTCGCAATAAAATCTGGTTCCTAGGCCATAAGACTCAAGCTAAAACCGTTTCCTTGGTGTTCAATGAATGATTCTTATTGGCATTTTTTATAGCCCTAAACTTTTTCTTGCATTCTTTTTTTTTATTTTGTAATAAATACAGGTTTTATTGCTTTTGATTTCTATTCATTGATTATCATCAATGGAGGAGTGAGTCACGAATTACTAATTTTTCTTTTCTTTTTTTTAAATCCAGTCCCCCTACATTGATCTCTATCGGACATTTGTTCGAAGAACATTTTTACTGCGAGCAATCTTTATTATTTTTTAAAATGCCTCAAGAAATAATTTTAAAATATGCATCATATGTTGGACTTTAATCGAGAAGTCAGTAAAAATTAATGAATATCTTTCCAAATATGCGACTACAGTTCAAAAATTTAATTAATTACTATATTTTTTAAGCAATCAGCTTTTTTTAGACATTTATGTCTAAGCAAAAAAAATTTTTTTTTTCATAAATTCCAGTGTAAATGATGACCATTTTGAAACTTTTTCTTAAATGTCGTCGAAAACAATTTCATTGATTTATAATATCATTATAAAACCTACATTAATGGTCAATAAAATTTAGTATATATTGTACATTTCGATGATGAGATTATTTTTTAAAATAATCAAAATTGTGTGATAACTTTATATATATTAAAATGAGATGAGTACATAATCTATCCGAATGTTTTCATAAATGTATAAAGTATAAAATAAATTAGCACACATGTTTAAGACAATATATTGTATGTATTATAATATATATTAATTACGCGTAATGTATGCGTTCAAACTAATGGCGCCACAAAGCATTTAGGAAATAGAGAATATTAATCCTTATCAATTAATGTAAAAAATATGCTTATAGTTATTAAAGCATGCAAAAGAGTGCATGCTTAGATTTAAGTCTGTGATGAATTTATTTCTTATTCTATGCATGGAATTTATTAAATACGGTTAATATTTAATTTCGAATTAATTCATGATTCAGTTTCAAACTTATCACTTGAAAATGTATAAAAAAATATTCTACTTCAATTTCCTTTGTTGAAAGGTTTTACGCGCTTTTATATCCATTTAAAACTATAAAAAAAGCACGTGTACGTGGTTGAGCGATACATAAAACGTAGAGTTACGTATGCTTGCTGCATTAGAAAAAATACAGAATAGCATATAACACTCAATACTGTTCCATACTTACAGATTATATGGAATAGCATTAATTATTAGGTCTGCAGAATAATTTATTTGTACAGAAAAGAAAACAATCATTACTTACCAGGTTTTTTTATAGAATACAGATTGGAATTTATATAGTAATTATTACGAAAAATAAAGTCCGTTACATAATCTTTTCTTGTCTTAAAGAATAAGAAAAAAAAATTGAATGTCTAGTGAAGTTGGAACATAATACGCGAACATTTTCACTGATTCATTGTATTCCAGGTATGGCTACAGATGTATTTACTGTTGACAGGTGTGAAATGGTGACAGACTTCATCGGCACTTCTTGCGCAAATCTGTAGGCGAAAACAATCTCAAAACAACCATTCTTCATCATCGATTAATTGGAAAATATTTGTAGTAATGTCTGTCGATAGAATGTCAAAATAACTATGTAGTCTTCTTCCTGGTAAGTAAAATAATTATACTTTTTCATATTATTAATGTTTTCTTTCTTTTTATTATTAACAGAAACAAAGCCAGAAAGGAACAAACTTTGGAAAAATTCATTTGAAATCTCGTTAGAGCAAAATCGGGTATTAAGAATACTTCAATATAATGAAAATAAATAAAATTGTCAACTGAATTTCTTTTAATCATAATATAAAACTTTAAAATAACTTTAAATTTTGGGAACTGATATAATATAAACTAAAGTATACCGAAAAAAATGTTTCCTATAAATTTAGATATTCTCATTAACATTTATTATTATAAATTTTATTTCAATTAAAAAATTTAAATGAGTAATACGACGAAACTTTTTAGCTGTAAGAAACATTCAAAAATTGCTTGGAAATACTAAAAATATAATTTAAAACAGTAGAAATTACATTCCAATTAAATTTTGATATAATGAATAAATTTGAGTCACTTTTGCAGTGTGATAGTTTCAGTCCAATAGAAAATTCACATAATTCAGGTTAATATTCTTTATAAGATTACGTTCATCGCGGCAGGTTTCCCAAGAACGAATTTTCAGTAAAAAGAATGAATTTTAGCAGCCTAAAACAACAGAAATTTCAGTTTAATAAATATTCTCCAACTTTCTAAAGAAATTATTAGCAGTATATCATTTATCATATGTGCCTTTCAAGTAAATATGAATATATTGAAAATTGAAGAAGAGCGGAATTTTGTGAAAACAATGGAGAAGCTCTCAACATAGAATTTACTGTCGGAAAAGTACTAATATAATTTAATTTCAATAAAACTACTAAATTCAAGTGACTGATACAATGCAAATTTTAGAGTTAAGAAAATGTATCAAAATCTCGGTAGAATTGTTAACACTAATTATGATCAAATGTAATATTACAATTAAAAACCAATACAATGAAAATTTTAGAACAAAAAAATTTTATACAGCATATTCTTAAAACTGTATACAATTATTTCTGGAATTCTGTTATAATTAAATTTCAAAACAACGAATAAGACGGTGAAACGGGATAGTGAAAATCTCATTGCGAATAAAGTTTTATAAAGTATTGAGAAAACTTCCATTAACAGAATATTTATAACCAGGAATTAATTCCATTGTATTAAAATCTTTATACAACAAATAAATTATGTCAGCATAAAGTTCGTTAACCTTCAGCAAATTCTTCGATTTTAGAGAAAAGGAATTGAATGAATTGAACTTTCTTTTTTTTTATTTATCACATTAAAAAATATATAAATTGAATATACAAACAAACACGAAAGAGAGAGTTCATTAACTTGTTACAACCTAAGTTGTAATTTTCGAATTCAATTTTCCATGATCCTTGGCAGACGAGTGTATTCATTCTCAGTAAATAGAAACCAGTTTCGAACGAAAGTGAGCTTTGCGAAATTAATTAGAGATAAAAGGCGACAACGTTGTCTATTTGTCTCGAGAAAAAGACTTAAAGCTTGTTAGGAAATACGAGGAAAAGTAAATAAATTCTCCATTCTGGGGTATTAAATGACGAAAGCGAGCATATCCGACCTTGATTCATGCACGATAGGTATCCTTGAAGAAGAGTGAGCAAACAAAACAACTTGTTGCCAGAAATTGAGGACCTAAGGACGATCTCTTCGAACCATCGCGCGCTCATTTTTGTAACAATTTCTCAAGATAGCGGAAAATATGGACCCCCGGTTGGAGGGAAGAGCAACTGAATACCGTCAGTGCATTTCATCATATCCTTCTATAAGTATTCGGTCAGGCTCAAAAAATAGTCATGTGTTAAATAACATTAATTTTCTTAAAATCTGTAAGAATTCAAGAACATATTCGTCAATATTGAAAAACCTCACTATGAATGAAATACTATGACACCACAGAATAGGTAGTTCAAGAGTTGAAGGCCATAATGTGTATCCATACGGAAAGATTTTTTGTAGATAATGAGCTGTGCTCACCCATTATTTATGAAAAAGAGAAACCTCGGTGAACTTAAAACCACCACCCCGATAAATGCGCCATTTTAAAAATTAGAAACGCAACATGCATCTTCCATGGTTCAACAATGAATGGAATCAAATCCATGACTTTCCACTTTGAAGAGCTCAATCTTACAATTAGATTACAATGATCCCCACTATTGGCCCAGAAAGTTTATAATTACATCATGGAACCACCGTTTACGAAATCCTGATAAATGTTATGACATTTTTGATGAATTAGATTATTGTGTAGCGATTCCTCTTTCCGTTTTTGCATACCGAAACCTCAAAGCACCATCCCTCATATTGAATATTCCAGTTCACTTGCAGTCAAAAAAGGAGGCAACAAACGAAATAGCAGCCTCCTTTTTGAATCTTCCATACAGTAGGCAAAAAAGACAACAGTATGTCGACCCAATCAAATTCTATGATATTTAATCCCATAAATTTTTAATGTGAATTAGCTTTTTCGGTCGGTTACGGAAGACATCAAAACACATCGGACTTGCGAGAAATATTTTTTACTGCGTTTTATTTATTTATTTATAGGAAAAACATACACATATTTTCACCCAAATAAAAATCAGAAACAGAGTTAAATATAAAACAAGAAAGAGAGAAATATTAAATTAACAAAAATTTCTTAAAATTATAAATGTAAAATTCAGAGTAAAACTTGAATGCAGTTAAAAAAATCATTCATACTATTTTACTGCTATCTATATTAAGATTCTGTGAAAAAGGTTATAAGAAATATTATAAAAAAGGATTTTAAATCACAACAAACAGCTACAACCTCGAGAGAAATCAAAGCAATAAAGGATAAAGTGCGAATCTGTCAGGATTTTATCATTTAATAAAGTTTAATATTAGTTTATTCATTTATTTTTTATTCCTATTTATATTTTAATTATATTATTGTACTATTTTTTATACTATTAATATATTATATTATGTATATTATATATTATTCAATTTAAGGATAATGAACTAATCAATTTACACATTAGTTTTACAACATGATTTAAAGACATTCTTCTTTTATTAATCATGCAAAAAAAGAGAAATGAGTAAATATAAATAAGTAAAACAAATAAATAAAAATTGAAGGAAAGAATGTGGAAATTCGTTTACTTTTCTTAATAAAGTAAATAAAGCAATACTCATGAACAGAATTTTCCTTTAGTTCCTATCAACTAAAAAAATTAAAATCGTGATGAGTCACACAAAATTTATTAATTAATATTGGATACGATAGTACACAACCTAAGTAGTAACATTAGTTTTGTAAAATTATACACAAAATTTATTTCTTTGAATAATGTTGGTATTTTTCAGAATATTATTTTGTTCAATCGTTTTTATAGAATTTTTCTTTATTTTGTTATGTACAGAACAGTGTATTATAGGAAAAAACTAAATTTCCTTTCATAATTTCCTAAACCATAGGTATTAGTTGAGAATTCATTGTATTTATATTAAGGCCTATTGTGCGTATCTTGACATTAAATATAAGCTTTTTTAATAAATGAATGTTGCTGCAAAATTTCTTTTAATATTCCATGCGTAATTTCCTACTGGAAAAGATTTTTGTGCGATAAGCAAACGTATACGAGTTTTATGAAAGGAAATCTGAAAAATTCTCAAGCACTCACTTCGACATTTCAGCATGTAGATAGAAGAAACGCGGAAAACCTTTTCAGTGGTTAAATAATGACCAAGATTGGAAATATGACCTTCCATTGCAAGGAAATGAGTGTTTACCATCCAGACATGTTAACTCACTTAGAAAAATCGTATTACATCTATTAATTAGTTTCTAACGACAATAAATGACTGGAAATTTGCAATCGCACTCAATTGAAGTCTGATCTGATCTGACACACTCGCGATTTGACACGCTATTTTCCTCACCATATTAGCGTATAAGTATTCATTTGATCCAAAGAATATTTAAATGCATAGGATCTCTGAGTTTCTTTATCAGTGCAAGAAAGATAAAACAATTTTAATAAGAACATTTTTATATTTGATATTCAAATGTACTTCTTGTCGGTGAAGCATTGGGAAAAGCATAAATGCGTACGCAGCAATAGATAAAAAGAAGATTTCAGACATAAAAGAACAAACATCATTGTTTTTAGAAATTATTATTATTGTGTGAATGTAGGAAAAAGAAGGGATCCGCTGGTGCACATAGTTTGTTTTGCATTGTGAAATTAATTTTGTCAGTGCGAAATTAATTTCTGCAATTCGTATCACTAGAGCTTTATCTTCCAGAACTTCAAAATTTATTAAGATATTTATCGATGTTAAAATTCTTATTTATCACAAAACGAATACGCAAAATAGCAAGCCAGGAAATAAACAACGGAAGAGAAATTTGAAATTCTTTAATCAGAACCTATGCTTTTTTACAGAATATAGAAATCATTCTGCGAACTTTCATTTTAATTCATTCGTTTCTTAAAGCGATATTTTTTACGGGTCTGTTGCCACAAATTTATTGTTTATTTTTCTAGAAAATAAAATATTATATTTTTTTATCTGATGAAAATATTATTCTCAACTGATGATAAACATGGCGCCACACCTTGCTCCGGAGAAGGGAAAGGTTAACAGCATATGATGACTCATCTCTTTCTTCCTCCAGTCAATAATGTTTTGGAGGTATTCCATCGCAGTCATTAACGTCGCCAAGAACTTTTACCCGGACGATAATCTTGGCTGCATATTTAATGATTTACAAAAAAATCAGATATACGCTTTTCTTCGAGAGCACAGCCGCAATTATATTTAAATACTAGGTATTTATATATAACTGTGTATTTATCATAATTATTATTCGATATTTTTCTTATTTTAGAAAAAGTTGAATTCCATTATCGAAGAGAAATATACATATTAGACGTACACTAGCGGACAAAGGGCACCAACTTTTGGCGGGGCTGAACTTACAATAGAGAAAACCTGTACTTCAACTACGGGGGGAAATTGTAATTTTTAAAAGACTGATATACAATTTTTTTAAACAATATTCACGATTTGTGTAGTCGTATTATAAAAAATAATCTTTATAAATCAAACAAAATCAAATTGATTGAAATGATGAACGTTCGCAAATTATTAAACATAAAAATTGGAACATTTTTATATTTGATATTCAAATGTACTTCTTGTCGGTGAAACATTGGAAAAACCATAAATGAGTACGCAGCAATAAATAAAAAGAAGATTTCAGAAATAAAAAAACAAACATTATTTTTAGAAATTATTATTATTGTGTGAATGTGGGAAAAAGAAGGGATCTGCTGGTGCACATAGTTTGTTTTGCATCCAGGGCTTAAGCAGAAATGAAATTCTGAAAAAAATGATGAAAAGAACCACATGCATTTGTACTTTAATCGAGAAAAGTTCTGTAGCGGAATCTATAGTGCTGAAATTAATTGTGTCATAAGGAAAAATCTGCAAAGAATTTAAATCAGTTTCATTAAAGTTTAAATTAAATATAAACGCTGTAATCACAAAATTTTAACATGAAACATACTTTTAGATTTAAAGTTATACAAAAATTAATATTAAAACTATAATAACTCTTTATAAATATCATAATAAATATTATTCTTTATAAATAAATAGCTTTTATTTATAAGTTGTCCAAAGTTGAACTGCTGATTCTGAAGTTTCAAAAGAAGCTGTTCTCAAATCAACTCTAGGAAAAATTTTGCAGGTACTCAGATTGAGGCTTTCATTTTTATCTATATATATTAATAACTAAAGGTAAGTGAATAGTAATAGTTTCATCACTCATTACTTTATTACTGAAGAATAATGAGATATTTTTAAAAATTTCATAGATAATATTTATTATTATGAACTCTTGAATTTTAATTAATGCGTTAAATTTCTTGGAGACATATATACCTATTTGATGGGAAAAAATCTTCTTTTTTTTTTGAGTTTCAATGAATTATACATTTTTTGGCTTAAATTTTTCATTTAATTAAAGTAGGTCAAAACCTTTTAAATCACTGATAATTGCCATGTAATATATACAATCAATTCGAAGTATTTAACACCGTCATTATTGTCGTTTCCACTGCATCCCAAGAAAAAACTCCCATCAGAAATAAAATATTCCGTGAAATCAAATAATATAATAATTAAATAAGTGATTTTATTATTTAATCATTTTACAGAAAAATAAAAAAAAATCCTGCATCTTAAAAACATGAAATTATTTGAAGAATAATATGTTTAACATTAAATTTTTATAAAACAATATTATTGTTTATACGTGAAATAAAGTTAATTTTTTTTTACTTTCGTAAATAGATATTATTATTATTATTATTGGTTTACAAAATAGAAGAATACATTTTAAAAACGAATGTACCAAAAACAAACATAAATTAATTTTTTGCTACTTTACAACATTAAAAGTCTAAGATGAAATACGCAGTTTCTAAGACACGATAAACAATTCAAATAGAATCATTAATTAAATTGCTTCTTTTTTTAAAAAAGAAAAATTTTCATATGTATATGAAAATTTTTATAGTATTGATTAAAACATCCAAAGGAAGTAAATATGAAATTCATTTGTATATCTTAAATAAAGTATAATTAACAATTCGAAACGAATAGAATAGAAATTTTTAAAAATTAAAAAATATATGTGGTAAATGTAAAAGTCAGACGATTCACTATATTGAGAACTTCTGTTTCTTTTCTCTATCAGGAGTAGGAACATAATGACAAAATTCGGTGTTCGTGTTCTAGGGTAAGCATGAATACTGAATGGTATATTTAGTAAGAATAGCGAGATTCCTGCTTCTTGCATATGCGTATGAAATAAATATTTATTTGTGTAATGAAAAAATGTAAATTAGTGTTTAATGTTCAATAAATATGATGCCTTACAGAAAAGTAATTATATTCATTACTTGTCTGGGTGTCAACAGAATTACTAAAAGCCTACAAAAAATATAAAGGCTTAGTGTATTTCACAAATCACTTTTTTGAACAAAATAATTATTTTTAATTAAAAGCAGTTTTTAGTTTAATTATAATCGCACCAAATCTACAATTACGCACAAAAATTATTATTAAATTATTAGGTAGAACAAAATATTAGAAATCCAGAAATAACATTCATTTTATAATTAAAAGTACACATGTTATTCTTGAATAAAAAATATTTTTTATTGTTTTTAATTATATTGTTACTTTTTAGATAAAAAAAATAATAGTAATACGAAAAGGATAATTATTTATTAATATATGCCTAGAATAATTAAAATATATCTGAAGTTCGAAAGTAAAATGTTTTTCCTTTAATTACAATAGCAATACATGAAAATATATTTTACTATGAAAACAACGGCAGTATCTTTACTCAAAAGATAATAAATTAATTAAGAAAAATAAAAAATGCTTCTTATAAAAAATTTAAAAATTCTTTACAATATCCATATAATTATTAATACAATCAATATTCATCTCAGATTTTGATCAATAAATTAAAAATTAAAATTATTAATAAATATTTTCTAGATCTGAAAATATGCATTAATAAAATAATCAACTCAAGAATTTAGATACAAGACAAAGTAATAATGATGTATTTCAAATATTATACATTTTGCTTTTGCTCAATCAGAACAAATTCTTAATCATTACAAACTTATACCCTTTCCCTAATTTTCAGTAAAGTAAACCAAAAAGGATCAAGTATTGGAATACTTATCACACTTTTAATTCCAAGTCATATGAGAATATCCTTTGAAAGATGCATAAGTGGTACTATTTAGAGCAGGGATGGGCAGGGTCACGAGCTACTTTTAATATTTTTATTTATCTCGCGATCACTTTCAACGATTATCGGTTGTAAAACATGTGTATCTTTATGTGTACGGATAAAAAAAATTAGTGCTGGCGATTACCTCAAAATGTGTTGGTGTCCATCTGTCGATCGCGGTCTCCTTAATGTCCACCCTTGTTTTATAGTATTTATAGAAGAAATATGAATATTTTAACGATATAACATTGTTTCAAATTTTTTTTATTATCAAATAAATACCAGATATATCATAGAACATACACACGAGTTTTAAAGACTCTTTAATACAAATTATAGGAATATAAATTGAAAATATTAAATGTGTAGAAAAAAATAAACTAAATAAATAATTTTTAAGTAGTGTTTAAGAATGGAACTATGTTATTAAATGCATAAAGATGTAGTTATAAACACATGGCAATAAATAAAATAAAGTTTAAAAATAATTATGTTTTTTAATACAGTAAAAATTATATAAGTACTTAATGTAATATAACAATACAGATTCTTTACCAAAATAAATAAATATAGCAAATAAAACACTAGCCAAAACAGACATTTTGAACAAAGAAAAATTTTTATTAAGAACAACATAAATCATTTAGAATACGTTAGAAAAATAAGAAGAAAAATTCAAGTAAAGAAAAAAAGTATATAAAAATAAACTAAGCTAAAAATTAAATTTAGCAATAGGAAAATAAAATAGAAAAATCCTTGAAAAAAATGGAACACTTTTTTTTTCTCTCTCTCAATCCCCTAAATTTGAAAATTTAAATGTTTTAATGAAAATTTTAAAATTTAAATGTTTTCATTTGTATGGATGAAATATTGGATGGATAAAATATTAAGTTATTTTACGTAATTTTTTTGCGTGTTTTCTTCGAAAAATTAGCCGGAATAATGATAGTTTTAAATCGTGTAAAAATATTTGTAAGTTTTGAATATACTACTTACTTAAGTAAAACAAAATAGCTGTCTAAATACCAAAAATTATACAACAGTGGAAAAAAAAGTTTAAATATCATGTAAAACTAAGAAATTAATAACTCATTAAAAATATTCTATTTAATTTATAAAATTCAATCAAACTTATTATTTACTATCAGTCATTTAATTTTTAACTAAAGAAAAAAAATAAACAAATCCATGTATGACACTCAGATAACTAATTAAAGTTTAATTCAGAAGTAAAACTTTATTCGAAACTTATAATAACTAAATTTATTTAAAATTTATGCAGCTATGCTCACTCTAATAATTTAATTTATTTTTACTATCGAAAGTTATTTCTGCGTTTCATTAGCACCAGAAATAATATGGAGTTTAAATTCACGCAAAAATTAAATACGTATGCAGATCGCAGAAAGTATTCATTTTCATAATTTCAGAAAAATACTTATCATCAAAGATTACGGAAAATATTAATTAAAACAAATACGTTGTTTGTCTCGGAACACACATTTACAATGAGAGGGACAATTGAATCATAAAATTTACATAAATGATCAAGATTTCGTGAAGAAGTATCGCTTCTAAAGAATTTCTTTTCCAACGTAAAGTGATTTTCCAATACAAAATGAACTTTCATCCAATCTCATAAAACTTTAACATTAAATTAGTAGCAGTTGTAGGAAAAATGTGACGTAAGAATATGACGTCAATAGAAATTATTTTAATGATAACATAGAAAAAATATGTATTTAAGAATAAAATACTGTTTTATGGCGTGATTTGTATCCATTCACCCCAAGATGTTTTCATCAAATGGGAAAACAAGGCTATAACCGAAAATTTGCACTATGTATAGAGTGACAAAAAGCATAACATTAATATTTGAAAATAATATTTATTTGATTATTGCTATGAGTTAAAAACTAAAGCATTCCAAATTAATATTATTATTGCATAAAATGTCATTACTATTTTAGGTACAAAGGAATGAAAACTTGTATGATCAAAATTTAAGATACATAACATATAAAATATTTTAAATACCGTACAAATAATTTAAAGTTTTTTCATAAAATGTCATTACTGTTTCTGGTAAGATTCTTTTTTAGATGAAACGAAATCAAAGCACCTGAAAAAATTGCACTTATGCTTTTAAAGTTATTAAATACTGGAACTGTAATAAAATGGTTCGAATTCTTGTTAATTATCCAATGAGAGAAATATAGTTTTCTTAAATGAATACCGAATATATTGCAAATTGATTTTTTGCTAGAAAATGTTTTCTCATAGAAAGGGATTTCATGAGCAATTTTTCGAAATTATTTTTATATCTCGATCATTGCTAAAAGTTAAAAAATAGCGCCATCTATGAAGTTCCAGACAATTAACAATTTCCAGAATGATTCAAATATTTCGGGACGGAGCATTTCTAATAAAAATTGAATAGAAAGATTTCTGCGATTAGAAATCGGTTGAATTATGCTACATATATTTCAATCAAACTTATCAAAAATATGTATCGCAGAAGAAATAAGTAGTAGCTTATGATAAAAGTAATGATAGTGGTACCTGATGTTGATTCAAAATTGCAGATATATTTATGAATTACCTAAAGCGTCACAGAATAAGTCAGTAACATTTATTTTGCCTTCTTTAATCGAAGACAACGTAATTTTTTTTTATACCCATTCTCTTAAAGTTTAGAAGTTATAAAAGAATGAAAACTCCCTCTGATATCATTTTCAAAACCTATGATTCTTTGTTACCATGTTTGTTTGAAAATCAAGAAAAAAATAAAATCTTTTAGTAATTGAAATTTCTACATCTGATTCTTTTTTACTTTCATTTGCTCCTAAGCATTTTTTTAAACTTGTGATTCTTCTTCTTGTAACTATTTTATATCAGGAGATTAATAAAGAATAAAAGCTTCGTAAAATAACATCTTCTAAATCAGAAATTACGTTTTGTTACTTTTTTCACGGAAGTAAAATTAAAACAATAAAAGCTTCGTGTCAAAGCATTTTTAGTGATTCTTTTTTTGTTACTGTTTACTTCTAAAAATTGAGTGAAACAATAAAAACTTTTAATCGTGTTTTCAAAATATGAGATTTTTTGTTTTATTTAAGTTGTACAATTACGAAGAATAAAAAAAGCGTCAAAACGCAGCATTTTTAAAAGTCTGCTATATTTTTTATTACTATTTTGAATTGTAAAACTAATAAAGAAAATAATTCCAATTATATAGCATTTTAATCAAACCATTATCTAAATTTGTAATTATTTATTACGTCACGAAAAAATACAGAGAATAAGAACTTTCAAATATAGTATTTTTAAATTTGATATTTTTGTTTCATTCTATTTGTTCCTTGAAGATCTCTTTGCAGGAGAATAAAAGCTCTCAATCATAGTCGTTTTCTAAATCTGTTACTTACGTTTTGCTATTGTTTAATGTTAGAAAATTACAAAAAGAAATTACAATCATAGCAATTTAGAAATCTGCGATTTTTAGTTATTTATACTTAAAATTTAAGAAAAAGTAAAAGAGTTTACTATACTAACATTTACTGTATCTGTGTGATTTTGTTGTTATTTATTCATTTCTGAAAATTACGGAAGAATTAATCTTTCAGTCTCAGCGTTTTCAAACTTCGATTCCTTTTCATTTTTATTTATGTACAACCCTTATAAAAGAAAAAAATTTTTAATGCTCACCTTTTCTAAATGTTAAACTCTAAGAAGGTTAAAAAAATATTTTCTAATTATATATTTTGAGAAGAATGCATATAAATGGGAAAAGTTAAATTAGATTCTGATATAAACTGGATTATTATGATGAATTTTTAAAATTTGTTGAAATTTTACTAAAAAGAAGCAACAAAAGTATTATATTTTTATTGCAGCAAATAAAAGAAAAACAGATCAATTTCATCATATCTATCAATAAAATATTTTATTCTTTGGAAAAAAACTAAAAAATGACTGCGAGTGTATAGGAATATGTTATTCAGTACTTGAAAGCTACCTCAATTATGTAGAGTATGCGCTAGATTTATAAATAAGCAAGAATAAGATTCATAACTAAGCTTAAGATTTATACTAAGGCTTGCAGACTATTAAGGCAGTTGATTGAACACTAGGAATTGAGTTCATATTTAATAAATATGTAAATATACCAATTAATTAAATACAGTATTTCTTAAAAACGTAAAGCAAAGTCTGCATTTATGAAATAGTGATATATGCAGCTATAGAATGAATTTGCTTTAAGTTTTGGAAAAAGTGACACTTGCTTTTCGTTCTTAAATATCCATTTGAACAGGGTTTTATTTTAATTTTACAATAAAATACCTAACGATATTTTATTTACAAAATAAAAGTATTTAACAAAACAAATATTTTTGGTAATCAAAGGAATAACAGTTTTTAAACTTCGATAAAACAGTGACTTTAATCGTGGAAATCACTTAGACGCTTTTTAAGAATTAAGATAGCAAAAGTATTGGAACGAATCAATTTCTGAATTGTATTCCAAATTATTAAATTTTAGCTTCCACAACAAATAAGAAATTTTACATACGTATGAAATAATGGAGGAACGTTATCAAATATAAAAAACTTGAATTCACAGTTTTCTTAAATTCTCATTACCTCCAATATGAATCAGTGCAAATAATAATTGTTTCTTATTTCATATGTTACATAACAATTCCTGTGAGATTACCACAGCTGTTATACATGGATTTTTGCAAAATGGTAAAATCTTTAGTTTGGACATGGATGTTGGTAGTAGTTTGAAATCTCTTTTAATATGAAGTTCCGGTTCAATAAGTTCTTATTGAAAATTAATTTTATAGAGAGATAAACCACAAAACCACACTCATTTCGTATAGCTTACAGATAGTAATTAATTTTAGTCGAACAAATTCCTTTTAGTATAAATTGAACACTCGGAGAAATTACTACTGATTAAGTTATTAATCTTTTATTGTTTTTTTTAACCATAATTAAAACTCAGTATCAAGAGGCTTACTACGAATTATAATGGTATGCAAGTTGAAACTTATGTAAGATGGTACACGCAATTGAAAGGAAATGAATTCTCTGCGTTTAACTTGACATTGGATTTCTGATCGATTCATTTAAAAAGTCATTTATAATAACGATGATAATTTGGACTGATCAATCATTTTCTTGTTAACATACAGGCCAGATTAAAATATTGTTATTTTTCAAATAGTTTACTTTCTACTTGCAGACAGATAAAACTATTATTTAACATCATAAATATTTCAAAAGTTTGATTAAAAACTGTAAATATATATTTACGATAATAACAATTCTCTGAAATACTAATCATCATAAATATCTAACGATAAAACGAGGTCAATAATTTTATGAAAAGTACATTCATTACTTACAGAAGAATGTTTGTGCTTGCGGATTATTTAATATAACCATTAAAGATTCTCTTTTAAATGGAAAAAAATAAAATCAAAACAATGTATATTGTTTTTACAGGGTGTTTCAGCACCAGCCTTCTTTAAGTTCTATTTCATCAAAGAATGTTTAAAACTGTGTGAATCATGAATATCAAAATATACTTCTACATACTATATTTCATTACAGTGAGTGGAAGAGATACTGTTTCAAGAATTAAGCTTATCAAAATTAATTTGCAATATTACACAGGAAACATTAACAATTGTTTGGGTAATACAACCACGATATTTTCAGAATATGCGCTCCTTAAAGAGAGAGAGAGAGAGAATAAATCAAATTAATTACTGTATTTATATCCGAAAATATGCATCTTCGTTAATAATTTTAATTAAGATTAAAATATTTAGATAAATGTATAATTCCAAAGGATACTTTTGGATATAAAGTATCTCTACTGTATAGATTTTATGTCAAATGTTTTACTAATAGACCAGTTTTTAAATGGGTTCCTTCTTTTGTTGGATGGGTTATGGGTTGCTTGTTTATGGGAGTGGGTTCGATCCACTTGCAGCTGAAGACCATCCCATTTTAGAATTTATACATGCTAATAGCTGTTCAACTGCTGTGGTATTGCATTATTCTCGTTGGTTCATTGGTTGGGTTTTATGGCGCAAGGTCCAAAATTGGACATGCTGCGCCTTATTCTCGTTGAACACAGCTCTGTATCACGTGTAGACCATGGCATTTTATCGTTGTTTAAAATAAATAGGCAGAAACAGCATTTTTAAGATCTTTATGAACAGCTTTTGTGTTGCTGAAGTAGGATATGGATATAAAAATATGAAATAATCTTGACTACACAGGATGATATTAAAAATACTATAAAGAATAATACTTACATTTAAGTGAATTACTATTTAGCCTAAGCGTGTAATTATTAATTAAACGTTATTTAAAATTTGAGCAATTACACAAATGACAAAAGTTTTATTAAAAATTTACGAATATAGTCAAACAAAAATAGGAACAGTTTACAGGAAGCAATATGTTCAGCAATAAGTATTCAAAAGATTCTAGGTTTTTTCCCCCCACAGCATTACGTTTGCGCTTTCTCGTGGATCATCATTACAAAGTCACATACGATAAAATATTTATTAGAAAGAGAATAAAAATGAAAAGAAAACATTGCATCTTTACTTGATTTGTTTTGCAATTTTTTCATTCAAAATATTAGTAATTCGGTGGATGAATAAAACAAATAATTATTCGGCTAACCTAAAATCTATTACTGCGCAAACTGTAGGCGACCCATTTGAAAACGAGTTCATAAAGGAATCACATGTTGCCATCTGTCGTATGCGAAAAAAGTAATTATGAGGAAGAGATTATTTGATAAGTGCGCAATTGGGGAAACGGTACAACATTTTGCAATCCGCTCCCATATTTAACATTGAGTTTAAATTTAACACTGAGTTCCAAAAGCAAAAGAATTGATGGAAAACTCGTTGATGAGTTTTTCATTGGTCCCTCTTCGTGATTGTAAGTGAATCGATGTCCATGACAACATATATATTCATAATGCTTATTAAGATTAAAATTAAATGAATAATTAATTCCTCCTTCATTCACCTTTAATTTAAAATATCATCAAGGAGATTTTAAGATTCAACTCGAAATATTCTAATGAGGAGAATTGGACCTGAGATTCTAATTTTCCTCTTGATTCAGAATTTTTATATTGGTTTATAATGGATATTATTGCAATGTGGTATTAAATACACAAAATAAGGCAAAATAATGTACTAAATTTAAAGTTTAGTTACAAATTTACTGTGATTTCATTTGTGTACTTTTAAAATTTAATTAAAAATGCATCAAAAATAGTAAAATGTTGTTTTTCTTCGATTTCAGTTTATAAAGTTTCATATTGACGAAAATAAAAACGTGTCATCTTAATTTTTAGCTGTTGCGATTGGAACTAAATTTTATTATAGCATGCTATCAAATGAATGATAAAAAATGAATTAATCTCCTAAAAGCCATTCCTTAATTTAATATGATTACAAACAACTTCAAAAGTAGTTGTCAAGTTCATTTTAACATCTGTAGGATATTTAGCCAGCTAAGTGAACATTTCACAGATATTAAAGCATAGTTGCATATTGCCAGAAATGGAAATATGGAAAACGTCCAAACAACCATCAAAATATTTTTCATATAAAAAGTAGCACTGCAGTATCTGTCTTCCATTATAGTAGTAGATAGAATCATATCTGAAACTTTCCATTCTGAAAAGAATAGTCCAAACTCAAAGCTTCGGCTCACGCACTCATGGGGATAAACTGTTTTTAAATACAGAGAGTAATAAGGTTCAAAGAAACACTAATTGTTGAGAAAACTCACGGTTAAATCAACTTGGAAAAATGATGGCTCTGCGGTATGTGTAACAACCTGAGCTTGCCCATGCTTTATTTTTTACAAGGAGGAATGCACATGTCAAAAATTGCAATCTATATCCTCTTTTCAAGTACTGAAGATTCAAAGAAGTATATCAGTATAGGTAACAATCGCAATATAATATCCAGTGAGTTGTAAAAAATTATAAAAGCATATAAATTTATGAAAATATTTGCTTTTTTTGAGTTCAAATGTTTTAAAAAATACATTGCTTAGTTATCAAAAAAAAAATATATATATATTTTACCGACGAAAATGATACTCTCCTATTTTTCGAATACGTTTAATTTTTTTTTTTTTACTTTTCATACCTTTCAAGACAAAAAAATTTTAAAAAATCAACTATTTAATAGCCAAAATCATCGTTTGAAGGGCAAACGAACACAGAAGGTGGATACAGTTAAATCGATGTATTCGTGAAGGGTTAAAATGAATTATTCATATTGCAGTCTAGCAAAGAACTTTCATTTAAGGGTTAAACAAATTTAAATATTTTGAAAGAAAAATAATAAACAGAAATTTATGAAAATTACAATTTTATAAGTTAGTTAAACATTACTAAATAATATTTACTTTAATTCCAATACAAAGTAAAATGTATATTATGGAAATAATTTAGTCAGAATGCGGATACTAAAATCATGGAAGTCAAAGACATATTTTATAAAAATTGTACTGAAATTAGACGGAAGAAAAATTAAAGAAGAGACTATGAATTCGATTTACATGCTATTATCCGAGGTAAATAAGGAAAGATTGTATAATTCTTCAAATTTTAATCAGTTTTGAATTAAGACAGATTTGTTATTAATCGTATAAATTATAAACAGAAGTTAGCTTACTCATGACAGAATTATTTATAATTAGATATCTCAGTGTTTCAAATTTGCAAAAAGTTTTAAATAAAAAAATCTTTGTTAATAATTATGGTAATTATGAATAGAAATGTTTATTTTTATGTAAAAAATAATTTAAGAAAAGAAATTGTTATAACATTAATGGTGTAAATTCTCTTAAGTATGTAAAAACTTATTTGGTTTTAAAATAAACTGTCCTTTATATGGAAAGATGTTATAGAAGCAAAAGCATAATTAAATTAATCATTCCAAATCAATATTTTTTAACGGATGTCTTTTATAAAAAAAGTTATATGTTATTGTTGAATATAAAACTCTTATTTTAAACATTTTTTCCCCCGTAAGATTGAAACAATAACAAACTGAAAAAAAAGAATAAAATAAGCTATGAATTCTTCGAACTGAGTTTCATTCTGCTAACTTAACTTCTTAGTTAGAAGGATGAAATATATCAGATATGTAACATTTTGATGTTATAAAAATTTAACATCGTTATGAATAATGCATAATATTATAAAATTTGAAACAAATGAATTTAAATTTAAGTGTTTCCCTTGTTTTATTTTCCATGTGGAATAGATTTTATGATTTTTCCAGAAAATAGGTGCAGTATAGTAGAAATATATTTCTGACATTAACTATTTTTTCGAAACGTGAGATTTGAATATACTTACTATAAGTAAAACCATAATATAATCTCCCGTAAAAATCTTATGATTACAGAAGACAAAATAAAATTATGAAAGTGCTTTGGTTAAAATTCCATCATTCTTAAAATCTTAATTTATCCATTAAAATTTCAAAACTCGTTGAATTTTAATGTACATTTTATGTAAATACACATAAAATACATAAATAAGTATTAAAAATTAAATGAAGTCAAAGGTAAAAATATTTTACAATAAAAATCTGCTTTATAAATATTAAAAAAATACTTGACTATTTGACAGCACATGATTATTATTTTCCAAATATAAATATTTGAAAATCATAAATATTTTATAGAAAAAAATTTGAATTCTTAAGCAGTTTTAGTATCTGCTTTGTTATATTTTACTGAGATATTTTAAAACACATTTGGCATTTAATAGAAAGAAACACTTCCACTATATTCATTTATATACATATGATATGTCTATATTATTATATAAATATTTGTATAAATATTACATGAAACAATGAAAATTCTCTTCCATTTCTAAGTTCAACTTAATCAGGCTTTACTAAATAAAGCAAAAAATACATTAAAATGCGTTAGACACTTGAATTGTGTGCGAACAATCTTTATAATAAAACGCTTTTACCATCATATATAATTTAACAAATACAAATTCT
Organism: Latrodectus elegans; assembly: GCA_030067965.1. Lineage (NCBI taxonomy): Eukaryota > Metazoa > Arthropoda > Arachnida > Araneae > Theridiidae > Latrodectus > Latrodectus elegans. The sequence continues at coordinate 36,747,295 of CM057810.1, forward strand.
TGTACATAAATACTTTTCTCCGAGAAAAAGACACAATTCTCCTTAAATTCTAATAACAGTTTTACTAGGAAAAAAAGTTAATATAGTGTATGCATTCCTTCATTAATAAAATGTTGCAAAAGTTAATACTTGCAAAAATATTTTAGAGAAGCAAAGAAATGTATCATTTATTTCAAATTTCAGGTGTACTTCCCTGTATTAAGATACTATGAATGCTAAAAAAGTGCTGGTTTCTGATTGAATAAAACATTCATTAATCATTAGGAATTCTTGGTAGGAATATTTGCGTACCAAACTTCAAGGAAAAATGACTGTTTTCGCTAAATTCTAACACCAGCTTTGTTAGGTTATAAATTATTTGTTATTCCCGTCCTACCTTTGCAAATACAAACATTTGCAACAATTAGTCAGGCTATGCATTAATCGTTAAAAGTCTTGCTCCGTTTTAATCTTATTTTAACCATCCTTTTACTTAGGCATTTTAATTGTTAAAGAGAGTAGTTACTTGATAATATATTTTAAATATTTCTCGGGTATACTGAAAATCTGCATGAATCATACCTATAGTCTTAAATGGAGAATGATTGTTATCTAGTAATTCATTATGAGTAATCAGTCTTTGGATCAGTGAGTGTTCATTGGGATTTTACTGATACCACAGTAAAGGCACAAAAGCAAGAGAACAAGACATACCCAACGAAGGCTCCGGTATTCGGCGGAGATTATCGCCAGGATTCCAAGAGAGAAAAACAAACCGTAAATTCCGATTGTCGAGAGAGATTTGATTTTTGTGCATAGTGATAACAGAAAACGAGCCGGGAAGGGGGGCGGTGCACTCATAGCAACATCCAGCCAATAGAGTGGGTGGGATCATGTGTCGAAAGGGGTAATTTTCGAATGAAACGTCACAGCCTAAAGAGGAAACTCGAATGGATATCAAAGCATCTTTTAATGGAAAGATCCGTAAGGCATCGTGTTTTCTCTGCAGCGCACAAGAGGTGTTGCATTTTGTCCACTTCTTAACAGCTGATTGATTATGTAAGGAACATCTTGGGAACAATTGGCAATAACATGTTTTTCTTTTCCAATAAATGGAGTGTTTTTAGTAGATGCGCCCTTCCTTGTGAAGTGCACTCGATAAGTTTGGTTGTTGCTACTTTTGAGTGCTTGAGCCAGGGTCGCGCTGTCATCTCTCCATACAAAACTATTAATTTATAACCATAAATAGAAGAGAAGCATGTTCACTTCAAGAAATTAATACAAAATTAGATTTAAAGTACATGAAAAATACAAGACACTCTCAGATATTTTTACTTAATAAAAACATACTTATGAATATTTTTGAAGGTAGTATTGTACTTTTTTGGAGTGTTCTTAGAATTTCTTAGATTAACTTATTCATAGTGTTTGTGTTTGGTGTAATTTTTCACTTTGCAATCGATTTGAAATTTTTTTTTAAATAGAAAGCTCTTACGTAGGCACTTATATAAGATGAATAAAATGTAGTGGGAAACAATAGCAATGTGAAAATAGCTTCTCTATTTATATATTGTAAGAATAATTGCTAATTTTATTTAATTTACAAAATAATTAAGTTTTTATCATTGCTTTTTTTCATAAGAAAGTCATCAAAAGCATGTTCTATCATCTTTAACTACAATAAGGTGATAAAGTCAATACTGTACGCTAGTACCTAAATTTCTAAAAACAACTGTTATTCCACAAATAAAAATTTCCATAGTGAAGGCGTTTAATTAAAATCATATCTTAGTCAAATTACGTTTTTTTTCGTTTTAATACATTATGTTGTGGACTACCTAATTAACTCCACTTGAAGTCGTTGGAACATAGCGAAATACTTGCTTATTTATAACTAAAGTTTGTAAGGAAACCAATATCTGAACTACAAATATTAGAGTAACTTAAGACACAATTTGCTTATGTGCATATGCTCTATCAACATGAATGCCATCATTTAGATAAGAATCGAGCCGTCTAATTTCAGAGAAGAAGAATGATTACTTTCCTTATAAGAAACTGCTGAAAATCTACTGAGACTTGAAATTCAGGATTATTATATACACTCATATATATATATATATATATATATATATATATATATATATATATATATATATATATATATATATATATGACAGTTTCGTTTTGCAATCCCATAGCGTCATAGAATAATTTTCCAGCGATAAACTTCAAAATAATATTATCCTCTATTTTATGTGATTAATTCTCTATCACCTGTGAGGAAAAGAGAGAAATTTCATTTGACTACCCTCAGGTGAGGCATGCTTTATTTTCGTGATTAATTCTGAATAGTTTTCGTAGCTATTTTGATAAGATTACTGAGAGAATTTCCCGCATATCGAATTTACTCTATCATTTTAAGTTCACTGTATTAAACTCAACTTTTACTTATCCATTTACTTTATTTTATTATTTGCATAAAAAGCACAATGAAGTGAAATTTGATAAGTAAATTTCAATTTGAATTCCAGTAAAATAAATTCATAATAAAAACTCAAAACTTAACGAAAGACATGACTATATAGAAAGAAAAATATGACTTTCCTAATAAGAAAAGTGTATTTATTACTCAAGTTTTCTAAAATGTATCATTCTGAACCTGTTGCAAGTTGTCATATTATAATGTTTCTCGAACAGTGATATTGAAACGGAAGAACAGTAACACACACAGTTTAGGCATACCATGGCATTAAACTCTAAGATTCAATATTTTAAAACATTCGTCATATATAAAGGTTCTGATTATTATAAATAAGTTGTTTTAATACAAAAAAGATATAAAAAAAAAAACACGGCAACTTACTGTTGGGAAGAAAGCATTTTATACAATATAATCCCTGCAAAAAATGATCTTAGTTCGAGAAACAATTATATCAAACCCATGCTATAAAACGGCATGGCAATAAGAGGAAGTTCATAGCTCAAAGGTTAAACTTATTTCTTGACTGTGATTTGAAGTCAAGAAATGGTAACTGCTTCCGTCAATAGGAATCAGCTGTCTTCTAATATCTTATTTCCACTAACTGAACTAAATAAAATAGCAATATTGAGACGCTTTCGTAATTGTCACACCAACACTGTTGCAACCAGAAAATCTCAGATGAATGAAAATTTCGTCGAAATGCAATTCAACTCAATTTCGCAATTGACGTTAATAACTATTTAATTTACTGTAAGAAAGAATATTTCTCCCAGACGATAACGCTAATAATAAGCCGATTCACAAATGTAACTCATTCGTTTATTTATGCAACCCATTATTATGAGTGATGATAGAAAGGACAATTATCTTACTGTTACAATGTTGTATGACAAAAAAGATGTCATTTTTTTACTACAGAGCATTTTACTAAATTTTTCAAAAATTTATGCGTCTATTATTTTACTGAGATTCGAGTCAAGCCCGAGTTTTGTTTGAAAATAACGGTACATAAACCTCCTCACGTGTATATTGATTAGAGAAACAGCAGAATGAATGGTTAACATGAATTTTGCTAAAACTCAGATTAGACTTAATTAAGAAAAATAAGTAAATATAGTTTAAAACCCGACATAAATTAAAGACAAATCTTGGTTACTGGATTGAACATCTCGTAACAAAAAGCCTATTGGTGAAAACTGTTATAAGGTATTTGAGTATATTTCGTGTTCCACATTACAGAAAGATTTTTCAACGAGGGCATGAAATAACTCCATATTCCATTCATTAACACAGATGTGCAAACAAAACAATTAAAAAGTAAATATTTATTAATAGTTTTTAAACATTCATTGACCCTACTGATTAGAATGGAATTTCTAAGGCATCAAATTACATAAATGATTATACTTAAATTATATAATTCAATACAATTACTCTTTGAATAAAATTTATAACAGTGAAAATTTGTAGCATAGATATTAGAGATTTACAAAGCTATTTGTTGTTGTTGTGTAATTACTTATGACACTTGGACAAGCCAAGCTCGCCTATGCCAAAGTTATTTAAATACACTTTAATAATTCTTTAGAAAACACATGAATGATAAGTACAAAACTATTTAATTTTTGGTTTTATTAAGGATAGTTATTAAAAATTTATTAAAATTTCATTACTTATCTTCAGCTAAAAAATTACGGGAAGAAAAAGTAACTAAGCTTTTTAAAACCTTTTCAGGTTAACATTGGATTTACATTTGTTATTTAAATTAGTTTTGAATTTCTTTAGCCTCAAACTTCAAACTACCATGAATCAATGAAGTCAGAAAAAAATTGTATGAATTTTTTACTGTAAAGACATTGTTATATATATATATATATATATATATATAGACTATTATAAAAAATATTGGCTAAAGATAATAAGTATTCTATCAAATTATTGCTTATGAACAAACAAATATACTTGGTTTAAATATTTAACTAAAATATTTAAATATTTAGGAACTTTTAAATATAAATTATCAAAAGAAATATTTTTGGGGATAATTAATGTATTATTGCTAGAGTGTTAAGAACCAGAATAATCCATTAAATGAAACCGATAATTGTAAGAATTACTGTACCAAACTATTTTGGTAATATAAAGGAAACAATTTTGACAAAACATTGAAGAACAAAGAAATTATATCATTTGAAATAAAATTGCTTAGACTAAAAGAGAGAGAAAAGAAAAGATTTTAATGGAAAGGATAAATCATGGAATGGAAATTTGATTCCTTTTCTAATTATATCAAGAAAAAGGAATCGCTTAATGGAAAGGTACAATAAATATAAATCCAAGAAACTGTATATTAAAAACATAAACAATATTTCTAAATCTTAGATAAAATGAAACTGAATAAAAAAATGACAATATAAAAATAGTAAAAAAAATTAAAATAGAGACATGCAACAGAAAGTATAATAAAACATGAAAATGATACGAAAAAAAGTAAACTTTGAATGTAATGCGGTTAAAAGAAAAATAAGATACAACACTATATAATTTTGTATTAAGGTTAAAATACGCAAAATATTGATTAAAAAAACAGAACAAAATATATTTAAAATAGTTAAAATAAAATCATTAATTACTGTGTGAGCAATCACTTTTGAAACATAAATAGAAATTTTTCATTTTAAGTTACCTTTGAAGAAAATATAAAACATTGAAAAATAGTTAAAAAATAATTAAAAAATTAAAAGTATATGAAAGCTATAAATTTAATCAGAAAATTTTAATCTAAAGAACATCAAGGCTAAGGAATGTGTTTTTCTTCATTTTCACAAATGTGTTTAAAGTAAACATAATAGCAATTTCATTGATAAAGAATTATTTAAATAACCATGATTAATATACTTAGATATGTTTTTTGCAATCAGATTATAAATGCCAGTCTTTAATAACATTCATTTGCTTCAATCTTTAAAATAAACATTTGTACTTTATTTGATGGAAATATTTAATTAAGAAATGGAACAAACCTTCAAATATATATATATATATATATATATATATATATATAAACATTATCTAAACAATTTTGATTCATTTATAATGTAAATATTTGTTGAGGATAACTCATCTATATAAAATGTACTTGTAATGCAATGAAAAGTTGCTAAAACGTTAACTGAAAATGAAGTCATAAAACAATTTTCACAAATAAAGTTATCTTGAAAGATTTTCAATACATTGAAAGCAATCTAGGTTTTCTTGAACGAGTTTCCTAACATACGACATGTTCTCAATAAAAATTAGTTTTAAGTTTATATGAATTAGAATTAAGAATCATACACATTGATTGAAAATTATTTTATTTTCTTATAAAAATATTAATATTAATATTTAATATAATATATAATATTAATACAAAATAAAATAAAATATTACAAATATCACTAAAAAAAAGCAAAAATTACCAAATAAAATGTTGTTCAAATGCCTTCGATAATCTCTTGACAATTGAAGCTCAGAATTTTTTTCCAATGTATCGCTTCTTATTTTCATGAATCTATTTATAGTTGGATTGGAAAACAAAACTATATCAATGATTTAAATATCTCGTTCCCAATAACTTATTGAAGCAGCGGGAATAACTCAGGTTTGATAAAAGAAACACAACACAGCCGATCACAGGTCACAAAAACAGGAACACTTATTAGACCGATAAACTGTAAATATTTGCAAGGCACTTGCACCTGCCCTATTTCACTTTTGCACCTTCGAATAAAAGTTATTTACAACAAAACCACTAATAAAAGTTGCCGTAAATTTGAAGAATATCACGGCTGATAAACATTAAGGCTACTTTACGTCATCATGATTCGATTTAAAATATAAAAATTACCAGAAGTTGGTAAAATAAAAAACACAGTTTAAAACGTTTGAAAATTGAATATTTTGTGTCAAAATCTTAAAATGAGTATTTTACATTAAATTAGTTGAAAAAAACGTATAAAACAAGCATTTTGTATATATTTTGGCACCCGCATCACTGAATAAAGATAGTGATCTGATATAATTCTAGATGCATCTTTATATTTATTTATGCAAACCTGAATATCCGTCAAATGACTTTATCGATACCTGAGATCAGAACAACGTATGCAATTTTCTACATTATTGAAAGGAAGTTTAGGATGACATTAGCTAAACTGTAAAATTTTATTAAAGCGATGGTGTCTAGTTAGATCAGATGCGAGCCAGCTACTTTACGGATGCAAGATCTAAGCCTTTTACGAATGAACTTCACAGCTGAAAAATAAAAGGAAATTTTCTACAATTGTATATGTAACCAAGGATCGTGCTTGGTATAGGTAAACTTTTGCACAATAGCAAGAAAAAAATATTCTAAAAAATGCTTATGTAATTGTTACAGTATATACTACAGACCTTTTGCAAATATAAAATAACTATACTATACAGAATTCATTGACGTAATCTTTCATGTAAATCCATGTTTCCACTAAATATATATAAATATATATATATTGTTAGTGTATGATATTTTTATACATCTGTTCATGTAATTTAGTTTAACATCAAGTCCACGTCATAAAATGCAAATGACAACTGTATATGGAATGTTAAATGCTGATAAGTTACTTGTTTCTGATAGTTTTATCAATTAAGTGCATTCAAAGACCCATAACGCGTCGTCGCTCATATCAATTTTGGAATTTCATATCAGAAACAAACATGAAAATTGTTTTTAACTACTGCTAATAAAAATAGTGATATGGAACGCTTGTCCCCATTACCATGAACATATGTAATTAAATTGGATATGTTGAACCACAACGTCGGTAGAACATACTGGATGAAATCATTAAAATTGGACAGATGAATGGTTGTCGAATTTTAAATCAAGATACTTCATGTGTGTAACATCGCAGTCAGATATTTATACCATCACCAACAACTAAAATTTAATTTCCATACAATCCATATTTCAATTCGCACATTACCATAAATTTTTACATATTTTTTTAAATAAATCCCTAAATAAAACAAATAGAATATTTCTCACGTCTATATCTATTTGTTTTGTTTAGGGAAGTTTTAGTGAGAAAGGAGTCACTCTCGTCCCCAAAAGGTTAAGTGTTCGATATATTATCTAGCCACAAGTTACCATGAGAAGACATATACACTCTGAAAATTCTGAGGGATTTATTGTTATTAGTATAAAGTGGTATGGGAAACGAAAAAATCGCCAGCTTAAGTTATTATTATGTATAGTGAATTTCGGTAGCTAGATTGATAGTCAATACCATCAAAGTTTTCCTGTTAAAAATATTTAGGCAAGTTAAAATTTAATTAGAATATAACATCCCAGTATGGCATAATATAAAGAAGAAAATATTAATTCAGGTGCCTATTTCGTCATTTGGCCATTGTTCAAAACGACGAGACATTTGTCTGTGTATAGTCTTCAGTCGGCAAAAGAAGCAGAATGGGAAGATATAGAAATAATTTAACATGTAACTAATAGATTTATTTAACAATGTTTCAAGAGTCTCATTATTTTCACCTCGTTGAATATTTGGGAGTCATGTATTGAAAATTTTGATCCTTGCATTTCTCCGGCATTTTACAAAGTTTATTGATGAATGTCACAGAATATAGCTGATTATTGATTTCAAATTTACTTTATTACCTATAATAAATTCGTTGCCTTCATTTAAACTAAAATAATAAATCAGTGAGGTTATAATTTCTAGTCATAATATTCGGACGAACGAAACAGAGTTTAGAGAAATCAAATTGAAATAAATTATCGAAATGATGAAAAAACAATTAATACTAAATCCTAGCAAAACATAAGATTAAAGTTATCATTTAGTGATATTTGTTAAATTTGATGCTTATAAATATGTTTCTATCTGGTTGTATATTTATTACACTGTTACTTATGGACATCTATGTATCTAAGACAATGTAACTCAACGTTATTTATATCGATAAAAATACTATTAACAAGTTTCATATTTATGTTACTATTTAAGAAGTTTTATAATTCTAAAAATGTCTTCCATATTTATGAAAATACATACCAATTGCCTACATCTTAAATATTGAAATGTACAATAAAAAGAACTTAATATTACTTATTCAGCGACAAAAAAAACGATAATGAGCTTTTTGTATTTTTTACTGTTTGATATATCTATTATCTCTATCGATTCTCCTTATTCAATATCCAATACTTCTTATTACCAAATACAGATTTCTTTATTTTTAGGTCTTTTTAAAGGAAGTACTGAATGAGCTTCCCTATCTATGGGAAAAATTTGCACACTACAGCTAACTGGATGGAAACCTATACTTTAAATTGATTCCAGACTACTAAAACATCCTGTTGAAGGTGGGAATTGAATCCACTAATTCTTGAATTAAAGCCAAAAGTGGTTATTACTCAATTAGCTGAATGGATTCAAGTCATAATATTGACTGAATTCGGTAGTAAAAAATTATTTATTTTACAGTTGTTTATTTTCAATATTTTTTCCTTGATAATATGTTTTATGTGACTGTTATATAAGTAATATAGGCATAAATATTCTCACTTTGGATATTAATATTCTCTGTTAGGATAATAATATTTATATTTGATGTGAATACAAACATCAGAACTAAATTTATTTGTTTACCAACGACAGTTATTTCTGATCTGAATATAAATAATATTGCTAAGAAATATTTAGATTTAAGCTTTGGTGTTTATTTTCAGAATAATATTTTTAGCGATGAATTACAGCTCCAAAAACGCACGAACATACATAAGGCGATGTTAATAAAACACTTATATCACTATATATTTAAAACTATTAATAATATATTTTAGTAAATAAATAATATTTAGTAAAAGTCTACCAATAAATATGTCGTTTATTTACTAAATTATTTTTATAATATGTTATCAAACATTACGACTATCTTCCAATTTTAGAGAATGAACTAACACATGTATGCTATTATTTACGATTATGGTTTTTTTTTTTTTCACGTTAAGTTTCAGTTCCTACTGGTTTGATTCGAAGATGCCATCAATTTACAGTGCTATAAAATTTTGGTTTCGAGATAGTTTTCATTAAGGCAAAAAACGAATGAGAGTATGTCCATATAAGAAAGATCCAATTGCCAGTGATTCGATGACGGCGGCACGAGAGGACAGAGTATTTAAAGAGAAGGGCATATTCATATCCTCATTCGAATATCGTTATCTAAATAAGAAATTCTGAAAAATGTTCCACTTAGGCATACTCAGTGACGCGTTGGCGATGATGATTCGGAAATAAGAGGAAATGGAAAAACAGTTTCATTATCGCCATCGCTCTTAACCGGTCAACGGAGAAAGTCACCCACGGTGTATCTATCTATTGAGGACACTTAATGAAGACTGTGCAGTTAAACAGTGAATTATAATTTACATTAGGAAATCACTTAAGATTTCAATAGGAAGTCGTTGGTACTTTCTTATGTTCCCACAATTTCTTTACAAAATATTCTACAAGATATTCTTTTAATAAAGCTGATTATTTAATGACGTTTAAGAAAACGCTTAGTACTCTGAGAGTTGCCAAACTGGGTCAGTATGACAAATAAATATGAAATTGATTAATCATTGTTTTTATATCCCACATGACAGATTTGGTTTGTCATTTTAAAGATGTTTTTTATTGACGAGAACTAATTTTATCGGATCCTACTATTTAAGAAGCATGCCAAAAACAATCCCATTCATGTTGAGATGGAATCCAAAAACTTTTGAAGAGCAAACCAGACTACTAAGCGTTCAGAAGATGTGTACTTCAATTGAAAATTAAAAGTACAAAAAATTCGGTTTAGATAAATTTATATTAATTATAACCTAACGGTGCAAATAATAATATTTTACATTTTACTATTCATTTCCTAATATACCACAATTATGTATTTTATAAATCGAAATCAAAGCACATATGAAGAATCACAAAAGAATTTTTCAACAATGAAAGCTTTTTATGAAATAAGTTAAATTTTTAAGTACAAAAACTACAGTTGTGCGATAAAATAAATTTGAATACGAGGGTCACTCTGAAATTTTTGAGATACAACTAGGTTTTTAAAGTTATACTTACAAAATTTTAGGTGTGTTCAAAGTAGTCTCCTCCAGCGTCAATGACTTTTGTAGACGAACTTTTCTCAGATTAAATGTCTCAAGCCATTCATTTCTTGCAATAGATGAAAAAATGCATTTATAGCCACATCAATCTTTTCTTCTGAATGGAAACGACGTCCACGTAATTTCTTTTTTAGATTAAAGAATAACTAAAAGTCGCACATAGCTAGATCAGGTGAATACGGCGGATGTTCGATCACTTTAATTTGTTTTTGTTTAAGAAACTCAATTGTTAATCCGACTGTATGTGAAGATGCATTGTCATTGTGAAGCATTAGTCCCCTAACATTCAGTTCTTGTAGAATTTCTGGAAGACATTTAGTGGTATACCAGTTTGCTGTTACTGTCTTCTGTCCTCCCAATTTATGGCTTTGATCAATACCGTACTTCTGAAGAAAACGGCATACATCACTTTTACAGTGCGCGTTGCTTTTTCAACATTGTCGGCATGGGATCATCTTCAAAGACCCATACTTTGCTTTCTTGACGTGTTGGAACGTCAAAAAACGGCATCACCTGTTGTTATTGTTTTATCACCTGTTACAATTTTAGAAATGATGTGGTGGCCACCATCATTTAGCATTTTAAGAGTTTCTTTACTGATTCTGACACGCTCCTCTTTTTGGTGCTCAATTAGATTATGGGGAACCCAACGGCAAACTACTCTTTTCAGATGTGATTCTTCATGAATGATTTTGTGTATCGTTGCTGATCCAATGTTATAAGTTCCTTCTGTATCATTTGATAGGTACAGCGATTATCATCCATAAACATTTTTCGTATGGCAGACACATTATCCGGGAATAGTGCCGACGGCGGCCTTCCTGTGTGTTCTTCATCCTGAGGAAAATTGCGACCTCTTCTAAATTCTCTAAGCCATCTGAATACAGTAGCACGAGCTGGAGATACATCATCAAATGCTAATTGTAACCGTTGAATGCATTCTTGATTTAATCCTCCTTTAAAATCGTAGAAAATCATAGCGCGAAAATGTTCTCGCGTCAACTCCATTTTCTTTTCTGTTTAAAATTTATTCTACGCTAAAAAAGTTGAAGTAAGTCAGTAAAAAATCGTCTTCTGTGTTAAAATACTTTTTATTTTAAAATTAAACAGCTATTTTTATTTTGTAAATTCTAGTCTGCGCGTATCTAAAAAATTTCAGAGTAACCCTCGCATCAAAATAAAACATATTGCTGGGTATGTTTATATAACCCTATCAAATATATTACCTTACATAATAAATTTGATGATACATAATAAATAAATTTACATGGAGCTGCATAAAACTATGTGAATCAACATCGATTAAGCTACAAGATAACTTTTTGATAACAAAAGAGTTTTCCGTTAAGTGGAGAGAGCGTTGAACGATATAAAATCACAAGAATTCATCTCGACAACGTTTGACCAACCAAACGTTATACTAAAATGTCATAAACGTGTAAAATTTTTTACCTTATTCATTTGAAAACATATTATAATAATTTTTATAGGAATTAATATCTGGTTTAGTGAACATCGAAATCAAAACAGCCAATAATTTTGGAAGTTTTCGAAATAATTCTTGGCGGATCTTAGAAATTTAAAGAGAGAAAAAATTCTATATAATATTCTATGTAAAAGAGTAAGGAGTATATAAAAAATAATTTTCTATATAAAAGAAATTATTTAGAAGTTATAAATTTCCACTGAAAGGCACCTAAGAATCTTTAAAATCCATGATTCATATGGCAATAAATTAATTTTTGAAAAATATAAATTAGATTCAAATTTTTTACTTTCTACAAAATGTAACTGCATACCTCAAACTGATTTTCCTCTTTACTTTCTTTAAAACTTAACTCAAAGGTTTGCAAAGAACAGACTATTTAACTTCACATTTCCGTGTTTCTGGAAACCAGCTTAACCTGGAGGAGCAGTTTTCTAGCAAATAAGTCATTAAACAATCAAAGAGGATACTTAAAGATGATGATTTATGGATGCTTTCAGAAGAATGCATTACTTTTATGATTTTCTCATTGTTAAGTTGATGTTTTCCCAGATTATTTCGTTTTGAGGCACACAAAACATAAACAAAGCCTAACAGATATTATTTCTTCCAAGCCACTCAGTTTGTCTCATGTTTTATTCGTAAAGTGCTCCCACAGCCAACTTAATGCCGCTATTTGAGTTTCAGTATAATTTTCTTTACCAATTAAACTTTCTTATAACATTCTAATCTCAAATTAGACAGATCTATCAGTTTCTACGAAAACAACTCATAAAATACTATACTGTTGTTTGCTATTTTATATAATAATTAGTTAATAATTGAAATAAAAATGAATAAAATACATCCTACCATTTTCCTTCGATTCTAAGCAAACATACATAATGTTATATATCTATATTCTCAAAGAATTTATAATCTAGTAAATCAAATACTAACTGTGAACCAAACAAAAATATAATAAAATTGACAGATAGGCTGTCTCTCTTTCTCCATTCTATACAGTTCCGGTAGAGGTACTTTAAACAGTACGAATATTTAATTTTATTATTAGATTCTATTCATTTAGAATTTAAAAGAAAAATAAAATTTAATAGCATTTACAAGAAAATTAACATAAACTAAAAGTTTAAATATAATAAATTTTTTAATTAAAATGTAAAAAAAATTAAATATATATATATTTTACATTTTCTATTCTTACATCAACACTTCAATAATACAATGCTACTTGTTACATCCGACAGACAATTTCTGTTGACTCCAGTCAATAAGCTCTACCGATCATCTTATCAGATACTACCCAGTATGTCACGAAATATTCTCCGAAGCTTTGACACTTCCCCAGTCAATCGTCCACACTATATTAATGTCAAGATCACAAATATTTAAAGTATTTAAGTCCTCACAACACAGCTGTCTCTGATTGAGCCATTAGTAATCAAGTAAGATGAATCCCTCTCCTAATTAGGCTTCCGCATTATTAAGCTACGAATAACAGTAAGTGAGCATGTGATCATTTCTCCTAAATACTGAATGCAGACAATAATAACTGATTTCGTATTTTGATTAAAAGATCCGCGCTATGTCACTCTCCACTCATTTATTACAAGAATAAAAAGTGTTTATATTTCATAAGGATAAATTGGCTTGTTTTATATCTCATACTTAGTCGCAACTCAATAGTCAAGTCCATAATCATTAAGATTTAAGAAGCAATATTTTTTAATTGAGGGAGAATTTTAATCAGACACAATCATGACTAGTTTTAATTTCTTTCATTCATTGTGAGAATTCCCAATATCGCAAACATACATGTTCAGAGTCTTCAAAGCACCAGAGATGTATAATTTACGAATCCTTTCTACAGATATACAGTAATTCAGGAAAAGTAAGCAATTTTGTGCTAACAAAATCAAGTAAATACTTGATATTTACAAAATATATTTACTTGATTTCTCATATTTTATTCAGTATTTTATATACTTCTTGATCATCAAATATTAACCCTTTCATAATTCAAACCATTGTCTCGCTTTTTCATTAATCGCTTTTGTATAAGATCCAGTATATAAAGTAGAAGAAGTATTTAAGCACTGGTACCTTTTTTAATATAATAAAAGTAACTTATGTTTTGAATACACTTAAGCTTTTCTGAGCCCAATGGTTTGATGCCATTTCCAATCTGTCACCAAAACTACACTTCACGAATGTAGACAGTTCTTGGAAAGAAGACCAGGGATTATTCATAGGAATTAGGTTTGCGATGACTGGTTGGTAGAGGAATTGACTTCATTAAGTCACCTTAAACTAAATCATATATTGTCATGTTGATTCGCTCTATGTATATTAAATGCACACATTGGCAAAAGGAAGTTATTAAGTAAGTAAAAAACTCAAAGAAATCTCCCTTGAGAGCATTACGATAGATAAAAAGGCACAGGTGCTGTATAATCCAGGATGCTAAATTCTGAGTTTGGAGAATTTTCTTATGTATATGGCAACCTCATTTTTATTACGTCATAGTTATGAAGACCTATAAGAATTAAGCAGAAAATTCTATTTTGGTAACCCTAATGTTTGCATCACCGCTTTCTTTCACGATATGTCATCTTGGCAACATTTCTTCGTCGCCAAAATAATTCAGAATTTGGAATCATGGATTATACGGCACCTGTGCTGATGAAAAGAATTACAACACACATATTCAGTTTTTCATCAGTAGCAGCGGAGAAACCCATAACCTACTAGAAAAGTTGTAGTGACATTTACACTTTACCAAGGTTTTTACTTAATGCAGCTGGAAGTGTTATTTCACACTAATTTCTCCAAGTTGATGTATAGGAAATAAAATATACTAAGCATGAATTACAGCTTTCTATTAGCGTTTAAAAATAACAGTACTGATGTAAAAATGGTTATCATAATCAATTATTCATTATAACACTTTATTATATCCCAATTTTTTTATTACAATAATCATATCTCAGACGATTTAATTTCATAAGTGTAAAACGAATTTGTTATAATGAAAATAAAAAAATGTTAGGTAAAATTTTACTGTAATAAACTGCAAAATTACTAGTAGTTCATATCTGATGACAGAAACTCTAAATATAAATTAACCGTTTAGTGAAAAAAAATTGAACTGTTGACAACTGATGAGGTGAAGCTGAACCGACATCTTATTCTCCAATGGATGTCGTCTAAAGGGTCTACTTTGGACCTTACAGATTTTTAACGTATATACATCATTTCAGTACAACTATCTTCAGTTATATCAACATTGAACTCATGTTTCTCCTTTCACTAGAAGGACTTTCTCGTACCAAAGTCTTTCACAATCTCTTACTTTTAAGGAAACAAAATTAAATTAATATAACAATAAAAGTTGTTTTAACCTAGTGTTATTAAAGTTCGCCTGACACTAAAAAATATTCTTTTAAATATTCGTATTGTATGACATTAAGTCAAAAATAATATCATTATTTAGTAATTATTTTCCTGTATGAAAAATAGACAAATCAGGTTTTTGAAACAAAGTTAATAAAAGTTGATTCTCAGAAATAGAAAAATAATAATTTTCCAATTGATGATATTGCTTAATTTTATTAATTCAGAAACTTCAGTTCTTATGTCTACACAATTGAAAACATTATGTCCACTCTTTTGCCTGACAAATAAACGATGTTACCTTAATATCAGTTTGATAATTTCTGTACAAGAGAATTCTTGAGTTTCTGTTTAGTATCATCAGTGATGTTTGAAAGAAAGATCTTGATTAGAAAATTTGCCTTATAAAGCGGCAAATATTCTAAGATGTCCTTAATAGGGGTCATTCCCTGTGAAGAAAAACCTTGAAACATAGTAACGAATAAATAAAGATTAAGAGGAATTAATTGTCTTGTTATTAAAATGCTTCCACTCAGTCTACTATCCAGTCCACTCCTTTCAAACTGAATATCCATGAATTTAAGAAAGTTTGAGAACCCAAGAAATATTTGTATAAGAGTTATAAATTAGGAAATAATTATTTAAGTAAACTCTATTTCATTTTTTAAAAATCCAGAGAGAGTATGTGGATCTTTTGGAGAAGAGTATATTTTAAAATGTGTTATTAGAGTGCTTCTGAGATTGATAAGAAACTCACGAAAAGTATGAAGGAGTAAAACCTAAATTTAATGAAAAATGTTTTCCAATTTTTTATTCATATTTATAACGTTTCACTGGAAATTAGTAATACTGTAACTATGTTGCAAGCTACATACTACAGAAGAAATGTGAGGGATTCGTAGAAAAACTCTATTTTTCATATAAAATATAAGTTTCACATTATATACTGAATTATTACAGTAGAGTTCTTTTACAATGAAATATCTCAACAGTAGTGTTTCCCAGTAGCAAAACTTTTAATTGATATGAAAATTTAAAAAAATTAATGACTTAAAAATATCTCCCATACAAACAAATATTCTTTATTTTATCAATATATTTATTTTCAGCGGTTTTTAAAGAAAGATTTACAATCGTAAGCAATCAGTTCGTTTACTGGTTTTGTTTTTGTATCCCCCGCACTAGCTATTCGAGAGATAACATGTAATTACTTGTTTCTAACAGGAAATGAACTCAGAAGGTCATAAGAAGTAATTGATAAGCGATAGGAAATGTTTCAGAATTAATTTTCTGCTGACTTCTTAAACGTAAAAGTATTTATAAAACTTTAATTTCATAGAAAAAATAAATTTAAAATAATAGTTGTCTTAAAAGAGATTGAAGTATATATTATGTATAGGGGAAAAGTAGTTTTTCTCCTCTTGAGCATTCTTTATATGTAAAGAAAAACAATATAATTCGATAATTCTCTCTGTATTGATTATAGGTTGTAAGGCGTTTGAAAATTCGTATATTGTTTTTTGGATGGTCTGAAAGAAAACTAGTAACAACGGAGATGACACTCAAGCATTTACCTTTATGTATGAATATGCATCAAAGAAAGAAACCTAAAAGAAAAGAAAAAAATAATAATTGTTCAACAGCAGTGTGGCATGAAATCGCACCTGAAACTTCATTTCGAACTTCATTCCTGACTAAGGTATACCAATTATGTTCCAAGACTACGGTGATACTTTCAATAGTATAATTTTAACTCCTTATAAGGAATAAATTAACAGCTGAAACTGCTCTATAAGGCTCTTTATCATAACAATCACTGTTTTAACTTGAAGAAGAAATTTTCATAGTAGGAATGAACTATATCCACATGTCACACGAAGAAACACTAAATTTTCCCAAATACCAATGCAAACAAATTAAAAATGTATGAAAACTGCAACGAACAAGCATGTCTCATCGGTTGTTCAATAGTCACGCTTTTTTTTTTACTTTGAAAGTTTTTTTTTTTATTTTTATTCAGAGATCAATATTTAAGGGTTAATTGGAGCGGGATCTACAATTTAATGTAGATTCCAAATCACTAAAAAAAAAAAAAAAAAAAACGAACCAAGCACAAGGTGGAATTTGAAACCACGAACTGTTGAACTGAAGGCCAAACCATTAACAATTTGACTAACAGAATGTCTAAACTTGGAAGGCTATTTACTATAATGCCACGATAAATTTTAGAATATGATTAATTTAGCAAATTAGCAAAATCATGCTAATATTTTTTGGGAAAGCATTAACTTGCCTTCAAAAAACATATTTGGTAGGCTCTTAACCCTAAATCATTGCTCTAAGAGTCCTTGTCAAATCTTCGAAGATTCTAATATAATTCAGTTGGTCAGATGTGGACATTTATATACACGTATACCAAAGAAAGTTTTGATGTCGTCGTTGAAGGATTGTTCAAAATGATGAATTTTGAACTATGCTTTCAGCTATATTTCATCATTTTCGATACCGAAAAATAGGCAAGAGATACAATCAGATTAGATAATATAAAAAAAAATAGAATAGCTAAAAATTGTAGTATGAAACTCAAGCAACCCAATACACCTCCTTTATCTGTTTAGAACGAAATTTTCAAATAAATTTTTCAAAAGGTATCTCCCAGTTTTACGATAGAAAAACTAATATAGCGAGTAAGCGTCACGTGTTCAAAATTATGCGTAACAGTATGATTAGAGAATGCATTCAATAGTTCAAGCATTCAATGCTCACTCGTACATCGATATTTTGTAGTAATATAGACGATAGTTTAAAAAAGATGAAAAAAAAGGTTGTGAAGATGACCTTGTATGCAAAAAAGTGATTAAAAGAAGATTAAAAAAACTATATATAATGTCAAAGTTTTTAATTTCTTTGATTTTTTTTATAAATTTAGATGCAATTAACTTCTTTTTTGAACTGTATAAAAAATAACGCGAATAAAAAAGCACTCCAATAAGTCAACAAACAATTCTAAACTCCTTCTTTATATAAAAATCCATTTTAAAATTCTAAAAAAAATGTCCTTATTAGAACTTTTAATTTACTTCTTTCGTCTAATGTAATTCTAAGCGAAATGCAAAAATCACAGACAGGATAAAAAAAAAAGAGTAAATTGCAATTTAATTACTATCTTTGTAATTAGATAGTATTCCTTTTCCATCAGATAAACAGCTTTAGATTCAAGATGTTTTGGGGAGTTCCATACAAACAACACAGAGCTTCTTTGTTATATTTTGTTTTAGTAAAAATCTATGACAGAACACATGTTAGAGATACATGCAAATAGGACGTCAAAGACTATATGTTAAATTATTTGGAACAATCAATGAAATCCTGTTTCAAAATTTGATAATTTAAATGCTTTTACAAGCATAATTGACAGAACAGAAAATTAACAAGTTTCAGATATAAAATTATATATAGATACATATGTCAAACTTGCATTTTTATCTTTTACATATAAGCAGGAAAATGCAAATTTTAATAAATTTGTATAAAGCTGAATAATATATTTCGTTTGAATATTACATTTTGGTGCCAAATATTTCAGTTTTCTGTAATTTTCCTTATCATAATAAAAGTGTGTTCTTATTGTTAAATCAAGCCAAAATGCAGAAAAGTATAATCGCGGTTAATAATTAAGAAATGCTTTAAGGGAAATATGATGCAATAGAAAAATATAAATGTGGAAAATATAATCTTCAAGACTATCTATAATTGTTCCTTGCAACACTTTTCCAGTTACTTATTTCTACCAACTGGAAAACCGCTAAACGCAACCAATCGTCTTGTAAGTTGGAATCACAATCAAGTGGCGAGATCATCACCAAAACTAGAATACTCTTCAAGCCACGCTGCATCAGCCGATTGATACTGGATCGTACAAAAATTCATAGATGTTTCAGGGTGATGAATCTTTCGTAGGGCTGGTATAAAACCAATTACCACCCTGTCACACTTTTCCCATTAGGCCGTTGTGGCCTCAATAGATGCTTTCTAATGCAAGTCCTGTGTTACATTATGTAATATTGTAATGTGTTTCCAGAGCTTCATATTATTGCCAACTGAAACCGCTAACATGTTCAAAGATATCGTAATTTTTGAATCAAAGTGATGTTATGAGGTCCATACTTGAGATGTTAAAATTATCTTCATGCCATATCAGTGGAAGGATTTTGCTGTGATAGTTTTCAATGATCAATGGCAATTACCTTATGTTGATCATTAGATGGGTTGACTCAAAACCGTTGGCTTAATCCCACCATGGATCTTAATATTTGGTTTGAGGTAAATTATTTTTTTCATTTCATCCAAGATTTAACATTATGATAAATATGAGCCCCTATAAAATATAAATGGTTAACAACTAGAATGTTTCTAATTTTAGTCTGATTTAAATCTTGAATGTATCAAATAATTAATTCAAAACTCACAAAAGAAAAACTATGCGATGTTACCTATTATGGATATATAATTTATATTCGGTAGAAAATATGAGAAAATGCTCAAAATCCTCTATTGCAGGTAAAGCATTTCTCTTCCAATCTAAAGGATTCTTTAATCAAAATTATACGTTGCAAAATACAAGTGCGATTTTGAACCCCCTTTTAACTACTAGAGATTGTATATGCATCAAAACTATTGTTGTTGTTTTCGTGTGCCAGCTAGGCTGGCAAACTGGGGTGCGTTTCTCCACTTTTTCAGCTGAACCGTATTTGGTGTGGAGTCTGACTTCTTCAGTACACACACATGCCATAGGGACCCGTTTATAGGGTAGGCAACCCCATTCACACATCATTTACACACAAGGAAAGGACAAAGACAGGATAGAGAGAAAGTACATCCATGCCTGAACCGAGATTCGAACACAAGACTTCCCTATCCGTAGTAAGGCACGCTAACCACCAGACAAGTTGGCCGGCATCAAAACTATTAAAAAGTTCAAGAGAAGTAGAACAATTTAATCAAATATTTTTGTAAAACGCTTACAGCATAGACAAAAGTCTTCAATTATTAGTCATGAATAATTACTGTACCATTCCGCGGAAATACCGCATTTTCATGTTACAAAAGTGGCAGGTTCAATACCAAATCCTATCTAATATCTACATTTGAGGGCAAACTTGAAAATTTTAAATTCCATAGATCTCATTCTCTCTCAGCTATGAAAGTATAGTGTGGAGAATTGGTACTACATTCGCTTCTCATTTGAAAGTGGAATATATATATCTATATATACGAACTGTTGAAAGGAAGGCTAGAAAGCAGCTAGTAGTAAAACATTTTGTAACTTCAATTTTCACTTCTAGCTTTTGTTCTTAATAGCTTGGAATCCATTTTAAATGGAAGTTTCCTTTCAAGTCAGGGCTCATATTATCAAAAATAACCGTAACTGAACAAACCGAATCACGTGTTGATGATAAGTCTGGTCGATAACGAAAGATTTTTGAAGCATTGGGATAAAAAATAAATTATGTTCACAAAAATTATAAGAAATGCAAGATAATTAATTGCACGGCAATAAATCACTCCATTGGAATCTTTTCTTCCAATAAGTTGCAAATGCAAAAAATGTAATATACTTTTTTCATTGTTTGTTTTGAATATATAAATACAAATCAATTAATCCATTACATAATAGCTTTTTTCCCATCCATTGATGATCTATACAAGATTTATTTGCCAGTAAATTGCTGCAATTCTGCTCCTATCTATATATAATTTATTGCCAAATAATTAAATAATAATGAATTCTAGTTTTTTTTTCTTTAAGAGTAAGAAGGAAAGTGAAGTCGGTTGACTAGGAACGACCTTTAGTGATGAAAGGCGTTTCATTTGCGCAACACAAAAAGGAAACAAAATTCCCCATAATTTTCCTCGTCCCGACAGAAATCTAGTTTTTGAAGGACATTAGTGTTTCTTTTAGAAAAATGAAAACATTTAAATAAACGGTTTGTTAGGACTTTTGAAACTTTAATTGTGACATTCGTGTCTTTTTTGCTGCGAGATTAAAAGATTCTTTTTTTGTTTATTAAGAAACTAAATAGTTCTCATTGTGAATAGCAATAACTTGTTCGAAAATTACTTTGGTTCCATAAGGCAATAGTGATAAGCGGTTTTAAAAAATAATAGACTGAATTTGAAAATGTTTTTCAAATTGTCGGATTTATTAAATCTTAAAGTATAAAATATTAATGACAAACGTGCAAGAATTTGAATAAAAATAATTTAAATTATCTAACGATAAATTTTTTACAAATACAAGAAGAATAAGGGCAGAAAATAATCATTAATTATATAATCGCAGTTCATTACTATTTTTATTAAAAATTTTTAATAGCTTTCACTTTCGTATTTATAACTTTCTCTCTGGAATAGTGGACAGTATTTCCTACTTTGTGAAAAATCACGTAATTTATCGCTTTATAATCACATTTTCATAGACAAAGGGTAATTTTACTGGGATATAATTTTAAAACAGTTTCCGAACCATCACAAAAATACAACGTCCAACAAATTTGAATGGAACCTTTAAATTGTCGAATAATAGGCAAGTGTTCTAAACATTCAATTGTCAACTCGACAAAAGGTCCCTGTTGTACTTTGCTTGAGCATGTCTTGCCACCCTAAGGTAACTTATTTTACAAAAGGACAAAGTGTCGAATTGGGGACTTATTGCAATCCATTTAAAAGTGGATTCTGTATTAATACTATTGTTTATAACTGAAGTGAAAGTTGAATTAAAATTATCTTGTATTTCATAGAATGACTTTTACATCGGATGTTTGTTATATTATGATTTTTTAAATGGAGAAAAAAATTATAAAACCACAAAAGCTAATGTAAAGTAGCATGTCCAAACATGTCCTTATTCCTTCATTCGAACAAGACAGTCCCAAAATAATAGCTTATGTTACCGCGAGAACATAACTATAGATTAGAACAATCAGAATCTAATATTTTCTCAACAAGAATGGAATTGAATGGATTTATTCAATTCTATAAAATATCCTTTTCATGTGTCCTTTTAGAAATTTCTTAACACCCTTCAGAAATTTTTCTTGGAGCCATTTAATTTTCATTTAAGATCATTTTTTAGGTTTCAAAACCGCTTATTTCTAGCTGTTTATTTTTTATACTCAGTTAACAACTTCTTAATATGAAAATGCGAACATCTGAACTTATAGTAACTCGAAGTAAAATTAGGCTTTAGTGATTCATTTATCCATATGCGTGATGTAAACGTCCGAATTATCCGTATGTGTCATTTACGCTTCTACTTATCCTGCACAAATTAGAAATATGAGCACCCCTTTCATTTTGTTTTTGTTTGTTTGTCGCTCAACGGTCATTTTTTACACACGAGGGCTAATTAAACCGGGAACTACGGTTTAAAGTGGATTCCGAACCACTACAAACATCCATGCCCAAGGTGGGATTCGAACACACGAACTGTTGAACCGAAGGCAAGAGCGCAAACCATTCGGCTGCCAGCTCGGCTTCACTTTTTCAAATCCATTTAAATTAAATAAACATTAAAAATTAATACTAATTTAAAGTTTTTAATTAATATTAAGTAAAATACAATTTAACATACTGATAAATTTCGAATACTTAGTTTTGACGTGGCGATGTAAATATTTGAACTAAAAGTAACTTATGAGACTCTTTCCAGCAATCCCAGCATATTTGTTTCCTGAGAGAAACTTTTATGGATAATGTATCACGGTCATTTATGCAAAGGAAGAAACCTGGAAAACTTCGAAATTTCATAGGAATAAAATTGAGTTGTGACATTTATTTAAACTTAAGTGCTGCTGTTATAGTTTTGAAATGGTTTTGGCAATTATGTACAATTTAACCTGATAACTAAATCAATTTAATAAAATTTGGTATTTAAAAATCCCCAAAAAAGTACATTAGCTTCTTTTGTAATGAAAACAATCGCTTCAAGTCAAGTAACACTCCTAAAAAATATCACCACTATCATTTTCCCACTCATCTTCTAAATAATTAGAATGTTCTTACAGTGGATTTAAATTAGTAATTAAATGTCAATTAACGTGAGTTGAATTTATAATTTAGATTTTTTCATTCAAATCAAATATCCCATTATCATTAAACTGGTATATTAAACAGTTCATTTTTTAATGTTCCCAATAAATCAATATTTAATTTTCAATGAAACAGTTAAAAGTAACAGACAAATAAAGGTTTCGAAACTTTATTCAATGATTCAAAGATGTGCCTAGCAGGGAAAACATACCGTAGTACTGTTAATTGGAAACAATGTGCTGTACTTTTGATAAACGGTACTATTAGAAGCTGAAATGTTTTCTTGCAAAGTATTTAAACTAATTTTAATTCATGATTTGAAATACCCAAATTTAAAAAAAAGTCTATGTTTCTAGTTTATAAATTATTTTCTAAAACTCTCTTAATGAATACAATCAATGATTTCATCATCCCAATTTTAGCTATTACTTTTTTTAGTACCATTATTTTTACCGATTTAAACACAAACAATTTTAAAGATAACCATTTACACTTGATGGCGGGGAATTCCGTAAAATGATTTAGTCTGACAACAATTTTCCTATGAATCATCGGCGACGTTTTCATTCGTATCGATTTGTTTTATGAAGAAAATGGCACGCAATTGTCTGAAGAATTTCAGATCAGATCTTACAATCGAAAATTATGTTCGTAAGAACTTTAATGAATGATGGTTACATATTTATTTCTTTAAATTTCACATGTTCTTTTGTTTATAAAAAATTACACATTTAAAAATGTAGTTTATAAATGTTTTTAAACAGAATAATTTATTTCCCTTTTAAATCATGATTCAAAAATTGCACCAGGAAATTATAAGTAATGAATATTTGGATAATCATCCACAAAACTTCCTTTAATATTGCTAAGGACTTAAAATTTTTGAATATAAAAATTATGTATGAAATATTTTATTGATACATTGGCTGCTGAAATAAAAGGTCATTCTTAAGAATAACTTAGTCCTTATGATAATGAATTTAAGAAAATTAGAAACAATCGAATTTAGAAAACAATAGTGGGATAAATTAGAAAATATAAGTAAAAAATACTGAACAGATAAATTAGTGAAAACCTATTTAAAATCAATTTTAAACTAAATTAAAAACAATTAAAATAAAAAAGATCATTGACACTTAAAGCCATTAAAGTTTATGAGTATACAATAAAAGAAATTTTATTAGGTAATTAAGAATGGAACCTCTATGCATAAAACTAGTTTTGCTAAATTTCCTATACAATATATTACACAAAAAGGAAATTCAAGACTTTCAGTCAGAAACTTCTATAAAATTTGGCGAAAATTACACATTTGAATTGCCATTTATCAATATAAAGAGTTAAGGTAATCATTTGTAAATAGAGTACATTTAATTAAGATATTTATGAAGAAATATACCATCGAAAAGAAATGACGGTCGCAAACATAATTTTGACCTGATTTAGTTACAGATCGTTATTCTAAAAAAACAATTTAAAAAAAAAATATCCATAATTTTTTATTGAAATTTATGAAGCCATCAAATGGCTCACGTTTATGTTCCATTCAGAAATATTGACTTGAATTTACGGAACATTTCAGATCGAGTAGGAAACTAGGCCGAAAAGAAAAAAGTCTATTTTCTAACATAAAAATTACAATAAGTAAAGACCAAAGTCAAATGGAGGAAATACAGTCGTATAACAAAATTTTGGAAATCTTTGCACTTCAATCAACAAAATCAAATTTGCTAGCTTGTAGCGGATAACATAACAAGCAAAGGACTTACTACTCAGTAGGTACAATCTTCCAGGAAAACTTTTGGTAAAAAGTAAGACGTATCTCATTTCAAAAGGTGAAAAACCTGAAAATTTTTCAAGCACCCATTACAACAGACGTAAATTCTGAAAGGAAAAGCACAATATCTATGTTTCATTGCTCATCAGTAGATGGAAATGAGCTCCAGATCTTCTTTGAAAACTACATTCTTGTCATTAAGCTATGGTAAGCTTTAAGGGGAGTTTTTCTAATAAAAAATGGCATGAGAATATTGAATGAAAAGCAGATTAGGGTCTTGGATTAATCTCATAAAATAGAAAGTGAACGAAAAGTCCCTCATTTATGAAAATGAAATGAGTAAACACCATAAAATCTTGCTAGAAATGATATTTGATAATTTATATCCGCACAATATTACGTAATTGCGTATAAAATGTGTGCGTGTAATGGATAACAGATTAAAAAAATTAATTATATTAGTTAAATAAATATGGTTGTTGACGGTAATTACGAAATTACCAGTAAAATGGTTAAACCTTTAAAGTAATCTAAACTGTTATACTGCTAAAAAAAAGCAGATAAAAGTCGCAAATTTGATGAGAATAACTGAAAACTGGAAGAGAATTGAATAATAAAACTTGTACAAAATAAATAAATAAACCAATTAAAATAAAGATAATTTACATTGTACCCAAAACAGAATCAGCGCCCCATTTTCTTTTTCATTTTAATATTTAAATTTCTCTTCTGAATGAATATGATTACTGTGATTTATTCATAAGTGATTATGGAAATGAGTATTTTTTATGTTAATACGAAATTGTGTTCAATTAACCAAATCATGCTAGTTGTTCCACTGAAGAAAGCTTGAAATGGTAATGCAATGATTTACGTAGCAGTATTTTTTAGGTTAAAGATATTCATCTTATCTTATGGTATTAGAAGTACGTCTTGAGAAGAGTGCGTATGGCACAATTTTTGATCAGGTTAGATGTCAAAGCAAATATAATTTTACAAACAATTAAAAAACACAGAGTATGCACTAGAAATATGTTTCTAAATTGCATGATATAATCGTGAACCAAACATCATACTGCATTCGCAATAAAAATAGCCTTCAGTTTTCTATAATCCTGGGTTTATAATACAACATATGCATTACAAACATATTCTTCTGCTAAATGACTTGATAATCCTTCATCATATGGTTCGATGTATGCAACACGAACAAATCCCGGCAATGCATTTCATTGATTGAAAATTTTTCAATCAAAAAAGTTTTTAATCGCAGCAGCGAACAAATACAACTTCTTAAACAAAAAGTCTCAGCGCAACTGTTTACTTCTTTCGTAATCCAAAATCTAATTTTTGTAGGGTTTTGAACTAAAAATATAATGGAAAAATAGTATTGAAGGTCTTACTAATCATGAGGAAAGTTGTTCACATATTTAACCTAAGCAAAAACTGTTAGAACTCCTCATCAAACCTTATAACGAAAACTCTTTAAAATACTCAGGTATCCACTCTATGAGTCACGTGAAGCTATGAAGCACAGTGAAAAGGTTCATAATTTTAAACGATGGTCTCGTGATGAAGTCGATACCTGAACTGACATCATCCCATCATATCAACTAAAGAACATTGGATCTTACATGATTTCAAGTACATAAATATCCTCCCAAACCAACAATGTTTTGCTAAGACAGTTTATGAAACATATATTCCAGATAATTTATTTTTATTTTTCAGTTTCTAAATATATTGGGTTATAAAGGAAAGAGCACGTGGTTCCTTGTCTTACAAAATCTTTCTTATTTTATTAGATTAACGACAAAAGTATTTATTTCAATGCAGTATAGATCCAAAAAAAGTAAGAGGAAACTGTTAGAACTTCCACACGCACACACACATGCCCACAGTAAACATGACGTATAACTATTACATGTCTTGGGTTTAATATGAAGAATGGGAACAGCGTTAAAATTATGAAGCGAGGAATTTGGTATTTATCTTTCAATTGTAGCAATTGAGTTGCTCTTTTATCGAATGATTTCTTTTCTTTTGGGTATGAACGTCAAGTAAATAAGATTTAATTGTATCATTAAATTAAAGGAGAGCCTGAATTTAGAGTCAGACAACTCGGCGTACAGTACTTAAGTTTTTGAACTTTAAGAGATATATGTTTTCAAAGGATATTATTATAAAACTAAGGTAACTGTGTGTTTATTGTTCTTTGCTACTTAAACTAATTTTAGAGAATAAAACTAATACTAACTGGACCATTCTGATTAAATTGATCAATGATTCACGACAGGTTAACATATGTTTTAAAGAATTTTATTACTTTTTTACAGTGAATCACATTTTTATTGAAATATAATTGAACTTGGTTATTATTCAAAAGCTTCAATGGCTTCATTAATCGCAGAATCAAAATAAAATAATCGATAATTTTATAGATCAAAAAATGTTTTACGAATATATAATAGCAAGTTTCGAAATAAAAATAAACATTATGTCTTAATTTCAAGACACAGAAGTAAGTATTGCTCAATTCATAACTATAATGATATGCACAAGTGTATATTATCAATGATTTCGTTTTCCTCAACGTGACTTGTTTTACATTCAGTGCATGCGAATGCATTTCGTTAAATACTTTAGAATGTAGATTTCATCAGTGTTTGTAAAGGTGTCTCGAAAACATCTAATCTAAGTTAATAATAAAATTATTTCTTCATATTTATTTCTTAGTAGAATTTTCATTTATAATTTTTAAACATTCAATAAATAATTTGTGTGAGTTCCTTCTTAATATTTTCAAAAACATTTCTATATTTTGTTTTCTAAGAAATATTGACTTATTATACGTAATAAAATTATTGTAACAAAATTTAATCAATGGTTTAATTAATTGTGTTTTGGGTATGAGTTCCTTTCAGAGTATACTTTCTGTAAGCAGTGTCTTGTAAATTCATACCATATCTTTTCCACTCACCTTCGAAATTCGTCGACCTGGCCATTGAATGTTTAGTCCTTGCTCGTGATTTCAATGTTGTAGGTTCTACTCCAACAATGTCATTAATATTTGTAATAGTTCTAATGCTACTTTTAACTGCATATTATGGTCAAATTACGTATAAAAAGTGATAGTAAATCAAGAATTAAAACTGAAATTCTTTAACATAGAAGCGGAAAAATGTTGAATTTATTTTGAAAAATATATAGATGTTCCTGTAACATACTTTATTCCAAATATTCCTTAAAAAACTTAAAATGCATTGAAAAATATAAATATATAAAAGGTTAAAAAATAATAAGATAAAATTTATTATTTTTTAACCTTTTTTAAAAAAAATGTAAAAAACTTTTTTTTTTTAAAAAAAGTTTATTTTACAGAAATTTTTGAGAAAAAAAAATAGTTTTAAAATAAGGTATCAAAAATTGTACAAATTTAAAACGCAATATGTAAAAAATATTGCTTAGAATAAAATTAAATATAATCCAATTTGAAAAAATTTATAACACAATTACACAAAGAAATAGCTATATAAACAAATGACTAAAAACATTAAAAATTAACTTTAAAAATACTTTAAGAAAGTTTTTAGAGATATTTAAATGTGCAATTTATTAAAAAATATCTAAGAGACTTTTGTTTCCTTTGGATTTCTATATTTTCCCAAAATTTCTAGCAATTTTTTAAACAATTTGAAAATTCTTTTTCATTATTTTTCTCATGAAAAAAAAATGTATGGCCAATAGTGAATGATGTAGCAATTATTCCCTCTGAACCCTGAATATTCCCTATGAATCGTTATGAATAGTGAATGATGTAGCAATTATTCCCTCTGAACTTTCAATCGTCTCTCTCTCATGATTACATTTTTATTTCTTTAAACATTCGGTATTTCAATTCACTGCATAACTGAAGATCCGTGGAGTTCGCTAAAGGCAGCTTGTTCATAATAAATAGGTCGTGGTTCCAATGTCCTCTAAATGAAATGATGATACCTATAGGGTATCAGGTCAAATATTGGAGGGTCTTCTGTTTGATTCCTGGTTCTAAATTACAAAGCTTCCCATCCGGATGCTTCCATCCAAGGGGTAAAAACCAGCTCTTGTCTAGATATAGGGAAGTATATATATGCATCAACAATAATCTTTTCTAAAAAGATAAAATCACAAAACTATGATTCAAGTTCAAAAAGATATGTTTGACAAATGAATCTTTGAGATTGGGTTGGAAAGATTTTCTCCCCAGCATATGCAGATAGGCTCCACAATATCATAAAAATAACAGCAAGAATTTTAAGGTTTATAAATGCTTGCGTTACAAGGTGATCTTTTTTAATGAATTTATTATTTTATATGTAGTTTTATATGCTGATTTGTGTCTAATGAAAACCTGTAATTTTAGCTATAAAAGAAACTTTTAATTGCAACCAAAGAATGGGTTAAACTAAATATCGTTTTAATCAAGTGATTGTTTACAAAAGTTCCATTGAAATTATTTCCACTTGGAACTTCACAAGCATAAGTGACAATTCAAATTGAAGACAGATAAGCAAAGTTTGTCTGTGATCCAATAACGCGCTTATTTGTATGTCAAACATTTTCAGATATCTATTGCTACCGATTGAAAAGCCATTAAACACAGCTTGCTGTATCACAATTTTGAACCATAACCAAGATAAGATAATGAATGAACTGGGAAACCTTTCTCACAATATCACACCAGCAGAAGGACACTGAATCCTACAGATTTTATAAAGTGCACACAACTCCTCTCATCAACACCAATGAGGCCAACATCAATATCTGTCCTCCGATTGGATCACATATAGAACCTACAACCTAACGGCCATGAAATGAGGGAAAATTCCGCACCAAACCACAAAAACCTTAATATTACAATTATTCATCATATATTGCTTCATCATAATTAATGTTATGTATAGCAAAAATATATTGTAGTGAGCAGGAGAAATCCGATTATCATAAATGCTGCAGAGGCACAACACGGATAAGTAAAATATCGAATTATCCATAGTCTCTTTATACAAAATATATAAATATAAGAAATTATACATTTTAAATTACAATATTTTTTTAACAGTTTGGTATGTTATTATAATTAAGCATATACATTTTTAAAAAAATCAAAAAATATATTAAAAGGAATATCATTTTATAATTTATAAGTTTTATTTGATAGACAATTACTTTTTCATGCGACAACAGATTTTATTGCAAATAAAATAGAGATTCCAATTAGCAACAAATATAAACCTATCAGATAGAAGACGAACGATGAAAAGTAAAAATGAAGACTTAAACCTGGATTATTCAATTATTATTTAAGGTCAATAATATTAAATGCTTCCATGAAGAGTTATTTTGTTGGAGACAGTTTCATTTAATCTAGTGCTTCAATTAATCGGAATTCGGAAATAGACACACTAGAGTGATGAAATCTATGATCTTAGGCAGAATTTTTCAGATGGTTCACATATAATTCTTATGAATAAAACTTCACAATAAATAATCATGGGAGGATTAATCACCAATGCATAAGAAAATTATTATTAGTAACAAAAAACACTCGCTAAGTGACTGCACCTACAATGGAGTGAAATTTCACTCTCTACACCTGCTTCATTTCTCAGGATGGAACGTCAGGATCAAACTCAGGTCAACAAAATATTTTAATTATTAATCGGAAAAGTAAGACCATAGATTCTAGTACTTCCTCATAATTATTTTTAACAATACGTTTTTGAATATGTATATAAACAGTATACATAAACATATACCTTATTCTACGTAATTGCCGAAACTCAAGATAAAACACCTACTGTTCAATGTTGAGAAGTGTAAACCTGGGACGTTTCTTTCATAAGAACCAATTAATCAAGCCCCACTAAGGTCTACGATATACGATACAAATTAAAATGTATTCATATGATTGTTTTTCTTCAGGAATTTAACGTTTATTTACGAAAATAAGAAGAAAATTTTCTGTTAATATCAATAATATCTTTAAAAAAGTGCAAGTCCTGAGGCCTTGTGGATTCTTCAAAAACTAGATGTTGGTGAACCCTACAACCATAACATTTAATAAATATTATGGTTTATTTCCAAATAACATGTCATATGTCATAAATGTAAAATAGTTTTTATGGTCAAGGTTTATCCTCAGATTCGTGTTCATATGACATGTATCAAATAAGCAATATTTTTGATAAAGCACGCTAAATTGCCGTTCAGCAGCCAATATCTACGGTTTTCGTGATAAAAAGATACATTGGCATTATTTTATTCGCGACCCAGAAACATTTTTTTTTTTTTGAAGCACGCAAAATCACAGATTCATCAAATAAAATCCGTAAAGTTAATTTAGAATAAATTATTCTTATAGTAAGTTCTTCATAATGAATACAGATTCATAATGAATAATGAATATTTTAGAGCTAAAATACACATTTCTGTTTAATTTGCTACTCATATTTCACTAATCTCTGCACACAAAGATGAATCAGAGAAAAGCAGTCAAACACTGAGATTATAGTTTTGATTAAATTAATGCTTTTCAATATTCGGAACTCGAAAAATGCTTAAAATAAGGAACTGCTAACTTCAGAGTAGAAAGTTTCTGCTTAGATTTTAACTACATTTAAGCAAAAGAAATATAATTTTGTTCCATGCTATGGAATGTCTGGGTAAGTACTTTGAAACTATTGAAGAGATGTCAAAGGTTATTGTAAGGCATTT
This sequence comes from Latrodectus elegans, assembly GCA_030067965.1. Classification (NCBI taxonomy): domain Eukaryota; kingdom Metazoa; phylum Arthropoda; class Arachnida; order Araneae; family Theridiidae; genus Latrodectus; species Latrodectus elegans. The sequence goes on from CM057810.1 coordinate 36,779,468, forward strand.
CAATGTCCATTGATTAAATTGCCTTCCAGGAGCTGTTTTCACATATTGTGGCCCATGATTATATGCTGAAAGGCAGAAAACCCGGAAAAGTTGCAAGCACCAATTTGAAATGATATGCTTGTAAGAAGAAACGAATACCAATCATCATTCATTTTTCCATAGTGACAAGGATCAAACCTGGGATCTTCCACTTCGAAAAACGTAGTCCTTCAATAAATAAGCCTAGTTGAGCCTCAAAATGGGTGCGGAGAGTTTCCTGAGTTTTCTATACTTAGGATATATAGAATTATTCTTAAAATGTCAACAATATATGAATAATTCTACCGTAAGTCTTTGGATGGTAAAAAACATTACAATAATTGACAACTTTTAAGCATTTTAGCTCTAAAATACACATTTCTGTTTAATTTGCTACTCATATTTCACTAATCTCTGCACACAAAGATGAATCAGAGAAAAGCAGATTAAATTTCATTCTAAACCATTCATGTCTGCGGTAGGGAATTTTAATTACTATGAATTGTTGAATTAAATGCTAGTCTGTTGACAGAAATGTAGAAATCTTGCATTGCCTGCAACAAAAGCGGTTCAATAGAAACACTCTACAAATAATTATTTAAAAATTCGCTCAGAGTATAAAATCATTGAAATGTACTATTAAGATAAAGCATTGAAAACTATAAAAATTTTGCTAACATTTTACTTTATTATAACATAGAATTCCACAAAAGATATTTCATTTAGATAAGATAATGAATAAGATATGGTAATGTATTTATAAAAATATTTTATTTATAAAATGCAATGATTTTTAACTTGAATTTTTTAAAATTTATATGCCTACTTCATATTTAAATGAAGCACTGGCCAAGTAATAGCAGCTAGAAATAAGATTTTTTACATAAATATCTATCCTTACTGCTATAAATTGCATGCATCAATAAAATTTTAGTTTTTAAGACAATTTTGCGAAGGAATTGTTTAGAGGTTAATTGTCTGTTAATTCCTTTATTCTTATATATATGCATTTTTATTATACAATAAATCTATTTTAAACATCGATTCTGACTTAACCAGTGAAAATATTCTTATAATTTTTCGACTCATGTCTAATTCTGTTTGGACTCCAATGAAAAATTTCTCCAAGTATCTTACTTCAAATACTCTAAATATAAAAAATTAAATTAATGAAATTTGGCTGATAAATATTTGAAAGAGAAGGCTAAAAGAGGTACAAATGTAAACTTAATACAGTATATGAATTTTATAATAAAAATAAAAATTATTTGAACTCATATAACCGTATTGCTTTTCTTTTTAAAGAAATAGGACGCAAGTTAAAATTATTTCAGTTCGTGAAGGCCTGCCATTTATAAGCTGGATAAAATTGCTAACGAATCTAACACCAGATATTATAAGAAATAGCAAAAATATATTGTTTTGTTTTCATTATGACAACATTGATATTTTAATTACACTTTTTATCATACCATTGGATAATTAAACACGAAAAGTGGGGCTCGATGTAAATTCAATAATTAGGAATATTAATTAGAAATGTACTTTTGATCATCATTGAGTAGCTATTCCAAATTACATTTCATAACAATTTAACCAGAGGAATGAGATATTTGATTTCTCTTTCTTGCGAAATGACCAAAATAAATGATATAGTGTTTTACGAGTTTCTATCTCTAAAATACGTGAACTGTGCCCATTGTATATTAACAGTTTTTTTTTAGAAAAAAAAATAATTAAAAGTTATTACGATGAAAATATGAAAATGTGTGCTGGTGATTTAATATTTTGTAGTCAGTTATATTTTTTTCTTGTTTTTGCAAATAGCTATTAAAAAGTTATTCGACAGATTGTTACAAAAGTGAAGAACATTTCGATAACAAACATTCACAGAAACGTTATTTTTCATCTGACTGATATACATGTGTTACATGTCCCATTTTAGAACAGTTTTTTTTTATCTGTCACCGATTGTGGCCTTGGCATCACTTCCTTTTTAAAGTAAAGAGGCCCATACAACTGTTTTAATACACTGTCAAAAGTTTCAAAACGATTTATGAAAACTATCGTCGCATTAATAACATTTATTATCCTGCATACATTATCATTAAATTTAATGCCTAATCGTTCTCGTGTCTGAACTACGTACAAGGTAAAAAAAGTAAACATTATTATTCAATTTATGAAGATACATTTCGATCAGAAATTACATAAGAAGTCAAAATAATTTATTTACAATTATTACTCTGGAGTTTAGAAGAATGTTAAAGTATTCTATTTATGGTCAATTATGTTGTTGTTTTTTTATTTACTTATTGATATAGCTTTTTTATAACAAACTGTGGAATAAGATTTTAAAAACAAAAATATATCATAACTTTCTTTCAGTTTTTAAAATTTTTTTGTGACCCTGATTCAAACTCAATAATGAATATAAAGGCCCAAATTTGCTTTATTTAATTTCATAACCGCAATGAAAGGTATATGCTATTATTTTAAAAAAAATCTGCAGAGCTAGTACAAAACAAAAGATTTATATTTTGATTTCGCCATACCTGATAAATATATCACTGATTACAAAATAAAATACTTAGTAATATTGAATTCCAAACATTCACAACATAAATTCAATGGACAATAAAATAATGAATAAATCTAAATTAAATGTCGAATAAGATTAATACCATTATAATACTAAATAAATTAAGAATAAAAAATTAATTATTAATAAAAATTGCAAACTTACATGGCAACAAACTTTCTATTTAATTTTCTTTTAATATCGAAAAATAAACATGTGAAACAAAAATAGTTTATAGAAACTGGCACCAATAATCTATGACTTAAATTATTAAGCAAATAGGAATTTCTCGCTTAATAATTTAAGCGTGTAAAGAATACGTAATGTAACTTTGTTTAAAAGAGTTAATATAAAATCATTTAATGATAATTTAAAATTTTCTTTTTTAATATTCTAGAATTATCTGGTCTACAATTAAAAAGACTAATTTTTCTTACAGTGAAAGATTTCCTTTATTTTCGTTAATGAAAAAATATTTATACTCATACATAAAAGAAATTATCCACTTTTTGTGGTTAGTCGGGCTCCGCAAAGTGCAAAACAAATGCGTTGGCGACAATAAATAATTCATAAACCAAATTAATCTTGATAAATGCACAGCAATCTTCTAAAAATCGATCATATTTTATTTATTTTCAAAAAAAAAAAAAAAAAAACTTAAAACAAGCCATAGTTCTACACTGCTTGAATTCAGTTATTTCTAAAGTGCCGAAAATTATGCATTTCATAATTGTGTCACTTAAGATCACCAAAAAATCTTAAATTGAAAATTCAGTACTTTATCCGCTGCCATTAAACAGTGGTACTCTTCCCACTTACAGAATGCGCCTAGTAGACTCAGCATGTTGATTAATAATCCAAGATCAACGGGAGATAGACATATTTAGACCAAGTTTCCAGATGTTTTTGGGGTGTGGTGTAATTTTATTCCACCATGAAATTCATCCTTAGCAAAGACTGAATGTTTTTTGCTCTCGTTTAATTACCAAGGGCCTCTGTTCTCGAAATAGAGAACTTAATAGATTGAGCTAGTTTGCATATTTCGAATCAGCAATGATTCTAGCGGCAACAATCCATTCATTTTCCTTTTCGGCATAAATTTCGTGGAAGATGATCCATTATTATCCCAGCGTATCGGCTTGTATAAGGATTTAAGCGAAAAATAAAATCAGTGGCCTTGACTTTTGTTCATCTTTAGGCATCAGCAGTAAAAATAAATACGATACTTAAAAGATAATTTGATTTGTTCAAATAAGAAAAAACTTTTTTTTTAATTTAATATTTCTTATACAAGCTATAAATGACGATGAAACAGTTGTTAACAAATCATTATTTTAAACGAAATATATACGAACTTTTATTGGAGGAATATAGTTTTTTTTTCTTTTGTATTCATCTCCATATCATTTTCAGCAATTATCACATCCAGTGAAAAAACTCCATTTAAGAATTGCGAAACGCAAAGCTCTTAAGCTGTGAAGATACATTTATAATATAAATTGTGCTAGGGTCCACATGGCCTATTCATACAATAATTACTACTCTTTTCGCATTGTTTTACAATTCTCGGGAAATTAAAAATATTATAATATTAAAACTAATGATGATAACGATAGCATATAGAGCTTTACTAAGAAATTTTTTTACATTTTTTTTACATTAGAATATTTATAGTAAGTAGAAACTAGACTAAATGCATAATATTCTTACTTTAACATTACATATTTCCAATCATTTAAATAACCTATTTCTTAGAACTACAAGTAAAGTTCACTCATATTTAATCGCCAATATATTTTCATTAACATATTGTCACTCATATTTTAATGAAGTTGTGATGGCCGAACTCAGAAGAGGGTCGTTCACATCCCTTAAGATATCGGGTTTTATATAAATGCATCTGAAGATCTAATACGGTTTGCTAATGGCAGACGAGGCACGTTAAATAGGTCGTGGTCTTAATATCCTCCAAGTGAAATAATAGTTTTATTCATGGCAGATCAAATTTAGAAGTTTTCTGATTGGTACCTCCCTCTGCTTCTAAATTATGTAAACTCAGTCACTTTCGGGGCAATAACGACATACCTACTAAATGTCCCACTATAGAAGATGCCATCAAATACATTCCTTCTTGTATCAAAAGCTTAAATGCACCAAAAGCAATTGTGTATTAGAATAAGAAACCAGTTCTCATTGAGTCATCAAAGAAAAAAACTTGGCTGTTTTTTCCAGATTAGTTCGTTTTACTACAAAACACATGATGGAATAATAAGCTAATAGCCAGTTTGAAGAAATTTTCAACGCAGAAGGCAATTAAAAAATACAAAAAATATTTTCTAATAATTATTTACATACACAAAGATTGGCAATAAATTTCAATCAATTGTGACTAAGACCTTATTCATCATTGTGACCAATATGTTCACCGATAAATTATAGAATTATGTAAAAAAATTCAAATAATTGAAAAGTTTAGACTTGTAAATGTATCTAGTTTAAATTGTAGCGCTTCAAAAATGCTTTGCTTTGAAAATAATTAAAATATAACTAGTAAACCTTGGGATTCAATTGTAAAATGTACGCACCATCGCTTAACATGTAACAACAATCTAAAACCAAATCTTTTTTATCATTTTATGTTTGTTTGTAATACAAGAATTGATACTTTAAGTGAACTGCGTAGCAACTGAAGCTTGCTTGAACAATGATGTATTTATATGTAATAAATAGAACTGATGTGGAATAATCAATTATTTCCATTGAAGCCTTTTTGTAAAAACAAGTGAATAACAAAATTTGTTTAATGTGTCTTTACAATAAAGTGTTTATCAACTTAGTTTTATCCTAAAAATATGAATGATATTCAAATCAATGAAAACAACGAAAAACTTGAAAGTGTGGTAAGAATAGTAAATATATTCTATAGTTCTTGATCCCTTATATATATATATATATATATATATATATATATATATATATATATATATATATATATATATATATATATATATATATATATATATATATATATATCAGTGCTTTATAGCACTATTGAACTTAAAAGAACATAATTGAGAATAATATAATGATAAAAGATACAAAACAGAATTTTTGTTTTACAAGAGAAACGTTTTATCTTTATTCTACAATGTTTCAAATTGCATATTGAAACAAAAGGAATCGAGATTTGAATTAAATGATGTATCGAATAGCCGTTTATTTTACCATACTGTTTTCAACCAACTGTTTTACGGTGAAATATAAAAAAAATTCTACGATTTCAATTTATATTTTAAGCCAAAAACTTTTTAATCAAATTATGCAAAATGCTATATGTATATATATTCTCAAAGGGGTTAAATTGCGCGATTCTGGATGATAAGAAACGAAATTTATATCAGGTTGTTGAATCGTATCTAATTTTAAACAGAGGTATAATGTTTTATTTTGAAACTTTGATTAAAGCATTTGCAAGTGATTTAATCTGTAATACTGGTTCGAAATCATTGTAAAGTTGCTTATTCCGTGTTGCACACAATTTGGCAACTCTCACAATTTTAAGAATAATAGCGCGTGATTTTTTTCCTAGCTTTGAAATCCGTCGTCTTGACATCATTAGTTAGAAATAGAGAAATATATGTGTGGCACTGGAAAATCAATTTTTTTCGGCATACCCTGCATTTTTTTAAACGATATTTCCTATTTTCTCTAATTTTTGAAAAAGTATTATTTTAACCATTGCAACAAATGTACTTTTGGTTTTCCCAGTCAATAAGCCACCAGTCAAGAATGCTATGGAAAGCAAAAACAGGAAATTCCAATCTGTATCTTTTAATAGCATCTAAAGATTTTCAAGTGTTTATCTCCTCAAAAATTTCCTTTAGATGATCTATACATGGAACTATATATCGACATGAAAAATTGCGTTTATAACGGAAATAAGTAAACAGCGTCACAAAAAATATTAAATAACGTCATTTTTTTAAATTTGTAATTTTTCAGAAAGCTATATATGCACTTTGCATTGAAAGTGAAAGCCTGTGCTAATTGCTCAAATAGTATATAACTATTAATTTCATACATATTTGATATAAATAATATGAAGATTACTTTTTATGCATAATAATGTTTTGTTAAATAAATTCATACAAAAATCTTAAAACATTATATAGTGATATCTTTTAATAGTCGTAATTATTCCTACTGTTAAAATGAAAGCGGATGGCTTTCTGGAAACGTATTCGTTAACAATCTTCAAAAAAGTATAAGTTATAAAAAAAATTAACAGAAAATTTTTTTTTAAATTTTAATATGAAAGTAAATACATTTTTTAGAAACTGGGTCAAACAACTTATGTTTTCCACGCAAGAAATGAAAAGTAGAAAGGACAAAGATATCATCAAATTCCGGAATATTCTTACGGAAGTTATATAAATGCAGAAATACATGGAATCGCCACGGTCCAGCGGCGACGCTTTCCTCGACGGAGTGGAATCAAGTTTAGAAGAAATGTTTGGGTGTTTTTTATAGCTCGGCGAAAGGTCGCCAAGTTAACCTGTGGGATTAAAAAAATCTTTAGAGATAAGATGGTTGTCTATATATATAAACAAATGAATGAAAATTTTGCCGATAACTTAATACACAAAATATTTTTAAAATAAAAAGTAGATTTAAAAAAACTCATTTTTATAAGCTCTTACTGAACTATAATGATAATTTAAAATAAAAAATATTAGTGTAGAGTAAGCTAAGGCATTACTAACTTTGATTAAACTGAGAAATTATTTATTTAAATTAAGCGAGTAAATTCTGATTCACAATAATCTGAAAAATGTATAATCTTGAATAAGAAAGAAAATCCAACTATTTAAAGTAAATTAGAAAATTAATAGTGTAATTTTTTTTCTTAACTAATTTAGAAGAAAATTTTCAAGCAGCTGTTTTACTGTGGTGATATCGTACAAGTAGGTTTAGGGATTTGTAATGAAAAATAACATGTTTTATTAAATTATAAAAATAAAAAATATACAAGTCATAAATAAAAAAAAGCTTTTACTGTGTGTTACAGAAATTCATATTTACGGTTAAAAATTTCAGTTGAGACTATGATATGACACTAAAAAAGTCATAGAAAATATGAAAAATTTTGCTTCATTGCAACCATTTTCAAAGAAAATTTTTGAGTTTGACTTGTTATAACAGAATTGGTTTATATATCTTCAGATCACAGTACCGTTTTATTTTACCGTTAAGAAGAAAATTGAGTTTATTTTGAACTTACTTTAACTTTTTGAACTTTTTATTTGAGTTTATCGCAAACAGAGCACATATATGAATTTTAAACTATTACCCATCAAATAATACTGAGTGTAAAATATTTGGTTAATTGGATTATGCATTATTGCCAAACAAAAATTCAATTATCGGTATTTAAACAAGTTAAATTAAAGTTATGCAAATTATATGCAAATATACATTATGCAAATCAGTCACGTGCCAATAAATAATACACATGTATCTCAAGTTAGCGGTCAAAGGCTTAAGTCATTAAATGTTGAAGATACAGCAGAAAATTTCCTGTCCATATTTCATTTTATTTGCTCCTATTTCTCTTTAACTATGGTGATGACTGTTTCACTTGGACTCAATAGTCATCAGTATCTGCATTAAATTATTCCTAAATGTGAAAACCAAAGAGAATTTTCAGTAATAAAATGTTTTTATGGAATTATTAAGGTATCCCAAATATGAAATGATACCTAATAAATTTAATGAAAAAGTAACAATTTACATCAGCTTATATGCAACTTATTACACATTTGTAGTCATAACACCCAAAACAGTTTTAATACACAGATAAATTCTGATAAATATTTTGAAATAATTCCTTTTTTTTAAAATTACTGTTACAAATTGAAAACTATGTTTAGAAATTATACAAATAATTAAAAAAATATTGTAGAATAATATTTTTGAAAAATTTAGAAAATAGAATGATGAGTATCTCTAGTTTCAACAGAATTCAATAGGAACACTTATTCAAATCAAAAGAGTTTGAAAAACTCTTTATCGGAAATTTTTATCATTATGAAACAAAAGATAATTATTAGTTGGAAAATAAAACTCTAGAGATATATTTTACAACTAATATAATTGATTTTTAATAAATTCAAAACATTTTTGGCAATTGAGTGATATTTATTTCGAGTGTATACAGAATTAATCGAATTATATATTCATTCTATAAACAAAAGGTTTTTAAAATAAATTTTAAGAAATCCCTCGCTTACTTAGAGTCTACAAACGCACCATAGGAATACAATTACAAATGACGTTTTGATAAATGATACTTTTAATAATAAAAAATTGGTTACACCATATAATATTCATCAACTATTCTACACATTTATTTTATGAGATTACACTATAGCAAATGCTTTTCTTTATCTATATTAATTTTACAATAATTATCTTGATTACATTTTATGTTAATGGAATTAGGTATGATGATACTAATCAGTTAGTAAGACTACATAATGCATAGAATTTTCCACTCGTACACTTTTCACTTCCTTATCCTTCCGGGTCATGGGCATCATATCAAAATCCTTTTAAATTTCTTTCTAGAAAATAAATTATGTGTATGAGAGAATATACAGCATGTATATAGAATGAACTTGAAGTTGAGTAGTTTGCTCTTTGTAATTAAGTTCAATAATTCGTGGGTTTGGTTCGCACCTCAAATGTGGATTGCTCACTGGCGAATTTGTTTCAGGCATTGCGATTTTACACTTTTTGGGATTCTTATTAATAAATTGCGGTTAAATATGTTAATGGAGTACCATATAATATTAAATGAGAAAATTTACTAATTATAATAATAACGTTCCATTCACAGAAAAATCAACAACAAGTTCATAAACAACAAAAACACATTTAGCTCAAATTTATTGATAATATTATTTAAGGCATAATATAAGACTATATTTTATACATCTCGATAGTCAAGCATCTACATACTCGTAAGTCATGAACAGAAAAGGAAGAGAAACGAAGCCGAAGAGTTTTATTTTCTTTTAAATGTGGTCACATGACCACCAATTATCAGAAAGTTCTATTATATGCTTAATTATTACCATTCATAAGACGCAGACATTGAAAACGGAGAAATATAACTCCGAACAATAGAGCCTTTGTTATTGGTTATAAATATGGCTTTATACACGTATATATATATATATATGTGTGTGTGTGTGTGTATTTATGTGTAAACTTAATAACTTTAACATTTAATTTACAGCAATGAAATGATTTAATATTTTTCTTATTATTTTTTTCTAATCCAATAACAAATTTGAATAAATTATAACTTGCCATTGTTGCATAAAAATTTGCACTGTTTATCTGTATAGATATTTTATTTCACTAGGATGTAAATATAAAAAAATCTTTTTATCATTTAAAATTTACCATTTATTTAAGAAATAAACCTAAATATTTTCAATGAAATAATTTATTTATTTTTTTCATTCCTTAAGCAAAATCATAAGCATTGATTGTTCTTCTGAAGATGTCATTTGTTGATTGTGCGTTCTAGCAAAAACACGCTTTCCAACGAAACGATGCACTATCATGTTTCTGAGTTCTGGTACCTAGAACGAAGCAGTTCACCGATTTCGTGAAAGAAGGAAAACTGCAGCAATGAGGACAAGGACATCCAACGTTTTCTCCTGCAAAGGGGACCCAATAAACAAAAATAAAGGAGTCATTGAAACGACGCGTGCAATCATCACGTTTAAGCGAATTTTATTGGTGGCCCTCCGCGTCACAAATCACTGGGAGAAGTCATGTGACAGGATTTGACGAAGAAGAGATGGATAAGCAGCAGGAATTTATAGATGAAATATCAATCAAAATCTCTTTGACAGTAAAGAAAGTCGCTCATATCTCAAAAACCGTAAGTTATATTTTTGAAGGGAATAATCAGCTTAATCAAATAATCTATTTCTGAAGAACATGTATGGAAATTACAGTAGAAGTTTAGGTTATTCCGATACGTTTCCGGCTTCTAATTCTGTAAACTAAACAAGTTAAACGTAACTAAATGCGTCTTTATTTTGAACCCGATCAAGTGACGTGGTTGATATACTTCAACTGGTACCTTCCACATCACATCGACAGAGGAGCAATGAGATACATACATAGTATTTAACTCACACAGCCCCTTAAGCAACGGGATTTTGGTTAAGTTACGTATCGAACTTACTGTCTCTTGTTCACAAGATCGATGCCCTTTCACACCAAGTTACCACGACCTCCAATGAATGTACAAATTCTTTGAGGATCAAAATAGTGAAATTGAATATTTATTTGTTTACTTTATTGAGCTCTTTTCTATCTACCTGTTTATGATGTGACAATAGCTTCTTAATACACTATCATAATTTTGGATTAAAATTAATGGAAGAAGTACTCAGACTTATGCTGCAACTATATCTCATCACACCATAAAATATTTGAACATACATAAGTTTTAAAGATTTCAGATGAGCCTTTAGCACGATGGCCTCAGGATGCATCAGGCGCTAAAACACCATCTTTGATTACAAACACCCACCTGATTAGAACTCGTTTTTACAGCTATTTACAAAAAGAATAAGTTTAGTAAAATAAATGTTCCTAAACACAGTCCTTTGAATTAAATTAACATGCTAAATTAATTTCCTAAAAAAGATTAACAAGAACTATACACTGTTGATTCTTATTCCAATGCATAATGACAATTATAACTTCAAAATTTTTTAGAAAATGTAATTTATTTTTATAAAAAAATTGACAAAATAAAAGAACTCAAAAGTATACTTCAAAGCTTTATAATATTTCCTGAGATGACCAACTCCAATTTTGTGTGATTGTCGAATAATCTTTTGTGAAGTGATTGATCACTTCAATTCCAAGTTGTCTTGAATATTAAACGAAAGACAATCATATTTTTTATTGAAAATCCAACATTTTATTTCCCAATAATCACGATGAATTATTGCGTTTACTTTGCGGAAACTTCCGCAAACTCTTTTCATCTCAGAGAAGATTCGTCTTTAGTGATCTTGACTTCTCGAAGACAAGCACAAACAAAGGAAACAGTTGTAGAGGATCACGTGACAGGGGTAGTTTTCATTGAATACCATAATTAAGCACTACACCCTTCCTATAATATTTCCGATAATTCCACTCACTTCTTGAATATGCAACTCGCGGTTTGGAACACGACTAATAAAATAATTGAATTGGCTTGTTTTTTTTTTGAGCCAGTCTGAGACCTGCTGAAAGGGCCTATGCAGATCAAACTTTCATATCATTTAATTTCCCTATGCTAGTGCCAAGTGGAAGTTTGTAGAAAAGGGTGAAAACTCAGGTCGACCTCTATTGAACAGAACTGACTCTACCGTGGTTACAAACTATGATGCAGATGGATGAGGCGAAAGTTTCAGTTCGGAAATAGTAGGCAACTGGAAATGTGAATACAATAAAAAAAATACGAATAGAAAAGAACATGAATAGAAAAAATTAACACCTCAAAATATTTATTGTTTTCAGAGTGATCACGCTTCTAATGCAAGCTTTTTAACATTCCCGGGAAAGAATTGTATTACTTTTTATCATATATGAGTTCAATGATACATTTACTTAAATCATCTAAAGTAGTATTAAACCTTAAAACTTTCTTTGAACAGTTTGATTTGCACAATCAAAAAATTTATTTTTGATTTTACTTTTAAATTATTGGGACTTCTAGGTAAAATAAAAAAAAACTATTCCTATTTTTAACAGAACAGCTTCAGGAAAACTTTGCAATGATAATTATCATATCTAATTAGCATTTACATAAATTTGTTCATATTTAGTAACTACTCATGAAATTAAAATAGTATCAAAATTGGAGGACTTTCCTTCATGGGAATTATCAAGGATGTATGACAACAGCCGTTTTGTGTATCACAGCCGCGTTCAGTTTACTTTGCTTTCTGAACGAGTACTTCTGAATGGACGAGGAAATGTGCAATGATATGTACAACCCGTGATCTTTGTGAAAGCTTGGCAGAAAATCCAAATAAATCCAAGATTTTTCATCTTCGATTGACGCGAAACGGAAACAACGATTTAAAGAGAGAAGTGTCAATCAACTCTGGCTCCCAGTTTAAATTCTAACATAAATAGGTCTCTTAACATTCAACAAGTATGTTATGTAAATTTACTTTTCTCCATTTTACTTACAGACTCGTGAATTTGTGGTTAGAAGAGAAAATTTTATTTCGTTGTACAGGTTTTCCGTTTTTAAAAGAATGTGTTTTTTTTTTTTTCTTCTAATGGATGTGCTTTTTTTCTAATCACTATTGATTGTAGTTATAGTATTTACTGTGCTGCTTTGTTCTTAGGTTCGCATGAAAGGATTTTCTAAGAATTACGAAAATTATTATTATAAATACGAAAGGGTTTTCTGAAGAAAATATAAACTTTATGATGAAATTTATAAATCGGAATTTTAAAGGATAATGAATTAAAGTTTCACGATGGATAATTATGACATTGCCATTAATGGCAGTGAAATTGTTTTGTTCTCATTAGAAAAATATCATCTGTGTAAAAACCATACACAAATTAAACAATAATAAATAAATCGCAAGCAAGAAAATTAATTTATGATTGTAAATATTTTGAAAATCATGTTTAATTAATTATTTTAAGCACATCTCACGAATAAAAGTTAATATAATTCTCTTATACGTCTGTTCAATTCTAGCTGAGTTGCTTTTCTTAAAAAAAATCCATTTACTTTTTTATTTCATTTTTGTAATTAGTTCTCTTCAGAAATTTATAAAGTTTTTTTCAACTTTCTTAAGTCCATAGAATCTAAGAAATCCAAATGGAAACATCGACATCTTCTTTAATTTTGTTTAATTCTAAAAATTCTCTGAAGATATTTTTGCGTATACATATTTTTCTTTATTTCCTTGAAGAGGTGTGTTCACATACTGATTTAATTTTCTTTAAAACTCATACACACATGCATATTTGATTATAATATATGCCCTAAAATAGAATATATATATATATATTATATATATATATATATATATATATATATATATATATATATTATATATATATATATTATATATTATATATATATATATATTATATATATATATTATATATATATATATATATATATATTATATATATATATATATATATATATATATATATATATATATATAAGAGAAGAGCATCTATTAAATGTAAAGCAATAAAATAAATTTAAATTGCAATATAGAATTTCATTAACAGCAACCCCATTTAGATAATTCCAGATCAAAGTATGTGCATACTCTGACTGATTTCTCACAATCCTCTTGGAGAGACCGAGAAGCACCAAGAACAGGTTTCTGCGTGAATATTTTCGCACTAAGATTGATACTCTGCATGTTAATGACAAGGGAGACTAATTGCTTTTCGGTCAAGGTTTTTCTAGTAATTTCTCAAGCCGTCGAGGAAACTGAAATGTGTCGCTTTGGCACTCTAATTTTCATGGAAGCAAGATTATAATAAAAAAAAAAAAAAAAAATTATTCATTTGCGAGAACAGAAAAAACGTCAAAGTGACCCGAGAACGATTTGATTAGATCGAGATTATTAATTGGATCTAAATCAGAAACTTTAATTTCTTAGAAATACAGCGTAGCTTTAATTTAGTGAATAAAAAAACAGTTACTAAATTATATGTACTTACATGTATTTAATTATTTTACGAATGGGTTTAAGAATCAAAATAATTAGTATTATGGTAGGTTACATTAGAGTGACTTAAAATATCGTTCAAGGATTGTTTTTCGCTCTACAAACACTTTTTATACACGATGGCTAAATCGTCAAAAATACAGTTTAAAAGGAATACCAACAAACATATTGTAAACATCCATGTGATAAATTGAAGTAGAATTTTCTTCTTCTTTCTCATCCCTTGGTCTGAATCAGACCAGGTCCATGACATCCTTTGTCTTCAAAGAATCGAGGACAGCTCCAGGGCTGTATAAAAGTTCACGCTTTGAAAAGTCAATGCAGTTCAGTAGGTGTTCCGGACTGGCTTCGTTAGTATTGAACGAAGTGCAGGTGGGAAAGACTTATTTGCCCTAGGAGAACCGTAGAGTCCGAAGATGGCCGGATCTGAGTCTGGACAAGTCAGTCTGATCACGTCTTTCACCGTCAAAGATCCCCCAGGATCAGAGTCACAGTACCAAGAATGAGATGGCAGAATTTTCCAAAGTAGAATTTTGAACTTTTGTATTAACTGACCATTATTTAGATCGGCATGCAATTACAAAAACCTATTAAAACCTGGAATTATATTTTAATTTAAAATTTCCAATTTAAAATTTTCAGATTTTTATAAACATCTAATCAAAAGTAGGAATCCAACACATAAATTATTGTGTGTGTGAATCAGAATTCATATCATTCAACTTCCACATCTCCAAACAGTCTGAAAAAGCGGAAGGAAAATAGAAAAAAGGAACAAGAAAGTATTTCCTGAATTTAAGGTATGATATAAGCTTATTGTTAGCACAGTTTAGATATATCTTACGTTTAAAAGAAAAACAAATTTTAAAGATATTTAAATTTCAATTCCCGAGTTATTTTCATTTGAATATAACCGTAAAACAAGTTTGAATTATCCTAAAAGAAGAGAAAACTTTTGTAAAAATTAAAAAACCCTACCGTATTGTCAAGAACTGATGGTAGAATGCTCATCTTTTTCAGATGCCATTTTGAGGACACAGTATAAATTAATCAGTCAACATTCTAAATTAATTCTAATCTTGCATGCGCAATTTTACTTTTCTATGCTCAGTAAAATTGCGCATGCAAGAGCTATTGTTAGAGAAAACTACTCAATCGTATTTTATAATTAGTTTCGATAAAATTATTCCTTTTAAAACGGTTTATTGTTTTTAGAAATGTGATTCCATATATCCACACACACAAATCCTAATTAATGAAAAAATAATGGCACTTCATTTATAAATATATATATATATATTAATGTATGTTATGAAACGTTTTGATAAATTTTCAATTATCTATAGGATTTCTTAACATGAAATAAAGGTTTTTTTACAAGTTCTATACAAAGTTTAGGTTTGGGTTATCCCTTTACGGTAATATTTTGTATAAGAAGACTAATTTAGTCATAACTAACAGTTTAATATAGATTAAGAACCGTTAAAAAAATTTAAGTCCGAGATAGGAATCGAACTCTTGTATATTTGAATTAAAACCAGAGGGCTAATCCTTTCATTGCTAATTCATCTGTCTTTTATAGAAAGAATGCTAAGAAATAGTTTTAAAATTTTTAAAGCAAGTGTTCTTTTAATATTAGACTTGGTTAGACACTATGCTCTACTACTAATTTTGCATGACAGTTCAATCGAATGAAACTTATTTTACAGTGAATTCTGAACCTCTGTAAACATCTTCAACTGATGTGGAAACACATCTCGTTGACATTTGAACTGAAGACTACATCACTAATAATTTATTTGCCACTTTGGTGATACCTAATAAAAATAATAGTTAAAACATTTTCTAATTAGTGTTCCTTATTTCGTATAGGGGACTAGTTTGATATTTCTCATGATAGCCTTCTACTAATAAGGGCCACTAGTCTGATATTTCTCATGATAGCATAGTGTAATAAAGACCACTAGTTTGATGTTTCTCAGGATAGCATTCTGCTATTAAGGACCACTAGTTTAATAATTCTCATGATAGCATACTGCTAGTAAAGAACGCCAGTTTGAGTACACACATTTTATCTGACACTGATTACTTTAAAATCAAAGATTGTTTTAAGGTATTTTAATGCCCACCGTATACATTTCTTTTTTGAAGGTCTTTTCATAGACAGTGGGCCGTATTTACGTATCAAAAGGGTAGAAGCTTGGAAAACTCCCAATCACCCACAATGACAGATGTGCACGCATAATAGCAACATCTATCTCCCATGACTTAACAAAGGCAGGAATCGAACGTGAGACCTCTAGCTCGGAAGGGCAGTGTCCTACGACAACGCACAACGGTATAAATTTTATTTGTTATTACCGATATTTAGGAGATATTTATTCTATTTCTATTAACGATATTTTCTTTTCCATTGTTCAGCCCTATTATTATTTAAATTTAAATGCAAATAATTTTTATAATGTTCATTAGTAATTTTTTTATATTGTGATTTCTTATGTCCAGATTAAGAAAATTTTTTGTTTTGTTTTCTGAATCATTTTAAAGATTCCTATGATTTGACATATATATATACATTAATGTTCAACTGAAAAAAAAAAAACTTTCTGCAATTTATTTTGACTTAGTGTCTTGAATGGGTCACTGAGAAATATCGCATGAGTTTCTCTAATGACCCGCGGCATATTTTTATGACTGCTGTTAAGGTTCTGGAGCCAAAACTCACCCTTTGTTCTAGAGGTAATTGTTATCGGATAAATGCCAAGAGAGGCCGCCGAGAAACGAATGGAACAAATGTGGGTACGCCCTCTAATTGCTTGAAATATTTTAGGAAAAGACCATCAAACAGCTGAGAGAACAGAATGAAACACGAATCTTTTTTCTCACTTCCAGTATTGAAGCAATATTTATTTTAAACTTTAAAGATGGATGAGAATAATTTTAATTAAAAAATATTTAATAATGATGTGGAACGATTTTGACATAAAAAATGACATTTGAGGAACTTATATTCTTAAAAAATAATTTTAAAAATAATAATAATTTTAGGAAATTTTCAGTTTTTTACATAAATATTTGACATTTGATAAACTTGCCTTCAAATAAGTTAGTCATAAAAAAATTAATTTTTTTATATGAATATTTAATTTTTGGAAGAGAGTTGTCTTCTGATAAATTAAATATTATGATCAATAGTCAAAGAATATTCGACATTTCAGTCATTTATAACATTTTGAAACAAATATTTGATATTTGATCAAGATATATTCAGTAATTAATCAAATGAAATATAGTTTCTAAAATATTTTTATACTTCAAAATTGATTAAAGATTTGACACAAATTTTTGACTTTTTAACAAAGTTATCTAATATATTAAATATTATTTTGATGCAAAATATTTACTCTGAAAGATATTTTGGCTCAAATATTTCACATAATTATCCTCAATATATCAATTGCAAGATATTTCCCAAAATATTTTAATATAAGACATTTCAAAATATTTTAAAAATAAACCATTTAACAACCGATACTAACACAATATATATTTTCTAATCTCTTATTAATTAGTTAGAACTCTTTTCTTTAATTTATTAATTCTTGGGTTTAAATGCTCCCTTGAACATGGATGTTTTTTATGGTTCAGCATATCGTTTAAAAATGTATGTCTCAGTTGAATATACACGCATATAGTGATCTTAAAGTGAAAAATCTCTCATGTAATTAAGGTTATAAGAGCTCTTATTCTTTCTTATTTAAAATTTCCTGTTGTTATGGCAAACTGTTAACCAGTGAGAGCAATAGCCTTTGACAGAACAATTTCTGGGTTCATTTCCCATCTTGGAGCTGAATATGTATTAATCCTAGTATCTGTAACGCGATGGATTTGGTGACATTAGGAATGAATTGTTTTTGTTTATATATTTTAAATCGAATTATTCTCGATTGGGTCAGGTAGAGAATTCATCACCTCTCGGTCTCAAACAAACCTTTTCCGATCAGATCACCATGACCACTAATATGATTTCAATTAATATTATATGTTTGTTTACAGTGCCCATTTCTGTTGGTTCGAAAGTTACTCAATACATTCAGCCACCTCATTATTTTGAACTATGGTCAAGTGACGTGGTCGACACCTGAGCTGAGATCGACACTTTTTTTCATTCAGAAAAAAGGCATTGGACCCCACGAAAGTTTTAATGTGCATAAGTCATCTTAGAGTACGAGGGGAATACTGATCTTCGATCAAGTAAGAACCCAATAACTCAAATCACAAAAACAACGCTTTTCCCCACTAAGCCATAACGATTTCAACTGTATTTTTTCCCCCAGTTTTCATTTTCATTAATTAAATGTTTTTACTGAAGCACTACACACTGATTTTCTAATAAAAATTTTTATAAACTTTGAAGATTTTAATGTTTGGTTTACCATTTACAAATATATGATAACGCAATATCCGAATTTATTTAACAGTTCTGAGTAGAGAATTAGGACTAAGAATAAAGGCATGGAAGAAACTACTCGGAAAATCTAGAAATTTTAACTTGCATACACACAATACACATTTTCATTCACTGAAATATTTTTTAATACCATTGCGTAAGAATTCGCCACTATTTAATCCGTTTTATTATTTTTCAAAACTTAAAAGAATATTTTGAATAGAGTTTAATATGTTCAGCGCGTATAAAATAATTATAAAAAAAACAATTGAAAAACATTTATAAGTTATGTAGTGACGCAGATGTTTAATTTCTATTTTAAAACTTCATTCCAAAAATCCTTTTTACTTACTGAAGAAATGTCCACACCATAGAATACGATAAAGCCTTACTTTTATTCAGCCAAATTTGTTTACATTTTTCTTGCATACATTTTTTATAATTTCACAGAGTATGATTTAAAGTTATAATTTTTCGACTATTATAAAATATGTTTGAATATTAATTAAGACAATGATCACTCACGAGCATAAAAAGTGATCGTAGATCTCCAGTTCAACCAATCATAAATGGAGACATTAATTAAACCAAGTAATATGATATTTTGCAGCAGCGTATTACACCTTTATAAAGTTTTCCATACTATTTTTATGAAGAAAATGTAAAAGTTATTTAATGCTGAGAAAAAAAATGCGAAAGAAAATAATAATTATCAAGATGAAAAAGAGAGAATTCATTATTCGTAAGAAAGGTAAAATTGATTTATTTTCTTTCAAATTTACTCGCTCCCAAATAAATAATTAGAAAAAGTGTGTGAAGTTGTGCATTAGTAAATAAAACCATACATACGTTTTTTTTTCTTCTTAAATGTTAACAATGTAGTAAAAGGAAATTTAAGAAAGTTATATGTTTGTAATATTTTCATGTAAAATCATTTTATTTTATTCAAAATATATATATATATATATATATACGTGAAATTTCTTGATATTAGTTTCTGCTTTCAAAGCTTTTAATAAATATTGAAAATTATTTTTTAATAAGTCTAAAAAACATTTTTTAATAGGATACTAAATTCAGTTTTCTCTCACCAAGCAGCATTATCTTGATGAAGAACGTTAAGCAGTGATTTCGATATCTGATTCCATTCAAAGACTATCGTGTTGATAAGGTCTTCAAGACTAGTGTTTATTTATTGATGTCATATGAAACTTAGAAGTGGAGAAGGAATTTAAACTCCGACCCCCTTTTATGTGCTCGTAATTTAAAATTACATCCATTGCCACAGTTAACTACGCTCAGTTGGTTTTAGAAAAAGGTGGAGCTGTAGCGAGCTTTTAATGAAACAAATATACTAAAAAGACTTTGAAAAACCGTTGCCATAGTAAAATTATAGAAAAAAGCATCAATCATGTCTTTCATAAGCAACTGGGTTCGAAATCTGACTCAACAGAAGATACCTTTGCTTAAAAGGACATGTTAAAATATTTGTAAAGTCTAATATTCTTTCCCTGGTGGGATATAACTCGAAGAAAAGGATGTCAGAGCACAGAGGTCGACTTCGTCAGTTGACGACGATTCAAAATGACAAGAATGGTTCAAAATGACTTAAAGACTCTAGTTGATAGAAACAAGCAGCTGAAAACGTTTTGCAAAGTTCTACTATCAATGCATCAATATCCTCATAACACGGTATTTGGTATTTCATTTCAATTGAAATAATGTAACTAAGAGTAAAGAAATGGAAGCTATAACTTTTTTTTTAATGTTTAATTATTTATCCAAGCTTTTTTGATGAATTAAATGAATGAAATTGACACAGGTGCCGTATAATCCATGATTCCAAATTCTAAACTTTTTTGGTGATGAAGAAATGTTTCCAAGATGACGTATCGTGTCGTGCATGATGACGTAAATGCTAGAGTTACTAAAATAGAATTTTCTGATAATTCTAATAAGTATCCATATGTATGACGTAATAAAAACGGGGTTGCCAGATACATAAGAAAATCCGCCAAAAAATCGCCGATCTCAGAATTTGGCATCCTGGATTATAGGCACCTATGCCGAAATTTATTGCAGCACTTTGGTCTATTGGTTGATTCCATTCTCTTAGTCCATCTAATAATTTGGAGACTATGATAATAAGGTACTGAAAAATATAATCTCAAAAACTATAATAAAATTCAACTTATTCAGACTGAAACTTTTTCTTATCATGTGAATTAATCGTAATTTAATAAAATCAAATCAAATCATGAGGTTCATACACTTAAGTTTATTCTATTAAATTTTTTTCATATTTTTCGAGCATGAGGTCCATATACAACTGCATTACTGCAGGATATAATGATTTAACTCTTTGTCTGACATAGGATTTTAAGCTGAAATATTTAATTGAAGTATGCATTAAAAACAAGAAAATTTGTTTCAAATAATTATTATTTAACAACTTTACATTAATCACGTGTTTTATTGCACTTATAATAAAATATCCATTATTCAATACCTGATATTTTTCATTAATTTTTTAAACTGAAAAAGTTAATTATTCTTAATAAGTTCACAGTTGGCTTATCTTCTTTCAAAATTCTTTTTCCCCCTTTTTTTAAAGTAGAAAAATAGTTGAAAATCGTCGAGTCATGATATTTAACAATAGGTGACTTTTTTGCTTATTTATATTTTTCATCAAATACTTACAGTGCAGTAAAATTCGATATATCTTTTGTAAAATATTTTGTTCGTTTCTTAATTACTCATAACTTTGGTAAAGGGAAAATATCAGTAAGTTTAATCACAATATGCATGTGTATAAGTGCATAAGACGAAGTTAATATTCAAACAAGCAAATTATTAATATAAATTAACTTAGTACAGTTAGTCAATTAACATAATTATTGGTAATAGTAAACAAGAAATGTATAGTATTTTTGTTAAAATGAAACTAATATTACACTAACTGAGATTTACTTTGATTATTCTTAGTGTTTAACATAAAAAAGGATGGTAATTTAATTCGGAATATTTAAATACAATTAATACTAGTTACTAACATTTGTTCACAAATTCCACGTATAATTTGATAAAAATATTTTCAATGCATCACAGAGTAAGCATAAGTCCTTATTGCTTACAGAAATATTTTGTAAGCTCCCAATGTCAGACGAAGTTAATGCATGATAGTTTCATTTCCAATCATTTCCAGACGACGAGATAAAATGCAAAGATGTAACGAAATATCCGCCATTGATGGTTTTTCAGTGTCACGATTTCTGTGTGTATGGAATATACATGTAGAGAAATTTGTTTTCGGTATATTAAATGGAACTAATTCACGTGTTTAGTAATGTTGCAAGGTGTGTTTTTAATAAATTTAAAATTATTATGAACAGCTAAATATATAACATATTTTCTTCTTTTAATTGAAAAATATAGAAAGGAATCACTCATGTTGCATACGCAATTTCTCCCCATAAGCAGTAGTTTACTACAGGAATTAAATCCTATTTTAAGTTAAATCTATTGATTCGCGCATTACAGGATTTAATAAAGTCAATGTGAAATTTGTACATTGATTTATATCAACAGAAAAAGTCACGAATATATTAATAACGCATTTAAACACACCCTATTAGTTATTAATTAATGAATTACTTAAAAAAATGATTAGTTTCATTTATGAACAATTATAATTATGTTGTTTAATTTTTATACTGTAGCTATAATGCGAGATATCTTAAAAGATCTCATATGTTTTGGTGTTTTGTCTAATTCATAAAATAATGTGTAATATACATTCAAAAATCTTCATAGCCCCTCCATGTGTGCGACTCTCATCGCAGCGAAAATATGATGACAGTAGTCGATTTTACGCCAAGTATGTACAAATATGACGTGTATTTTTTTTTAATTTTATTTTTATTTATTTTTTTTATATATATAATTTTGGACTGTTGGTAATAGAAATTCGAAAGTTTTTTTTTTCTGTATGCAATGTTTCATACGAATCCTCAAAAGATAAATTCCTGTTTATTGTTATATCAGATGATCTAGATATTCAAGAAATAAGAACCAATTTATCCTTTTGCAAAATGGTCAACAAACAGCATAAAAATCAGTTTTTCAATATTGAAAGAAATTTATTTACAATTAATTACAGACGATGGTTTTATTAACAAAGCTGTTGAAACCGAAAAAAATATTCCTCTACAGAAATTTCACCCCATAAAAGAAATGTAAAAGTTATTCCATGAATAAATACCTTAAATATTTTAATTTAATAATTATTTTATGAATTATTATGCATCAAAACGTGTAAGAGATTTTATAGACACAGCAAATAAGATATTCAATCACGTGCTTGTATGTTGCTAAAAACGTAGACGAATAATTAATGAAGTCTATACGATCTTACCTTGAATAGTAGATTTGGACACCATAATAAATAAGCAATCCAAATAATAAGATCATCGATGCTCTTTTATGGAATATAAAAACTTCCAAAAATTCTTGCAACACAAACTGAAGAATTAGAAAATACTTCCGGCTTCCTTGTATCTTTCTCTACGTTTTTATTATAAAATTTGTTAAAATTTTATCAAAGAAAATAATGAGTGAGAAATTCTTTGCACGTTTTTTCCTCCACGTGATAAATAGAAAAATTAAAATGGAAATCTATCGGATTAAAATTAAGTGCTTTTTAATGAACCAAAATTTTAATGAATGAAAATCCTTAAGAATTATACAATTTTAAGATCTTAGTTATCTGCGCAATCATTAATAACTTTCTGAAATCCCAAGAAATATATTCTTTATTGAATATTTCTGACAGATTGAGTGATGTAAATGATTAATCCCTTTCATTTAATAGTGCGGAAAAACAGCAGAAACTTTATCTCTCTGTTCAGAAATCAAACTAGTCTGGTTTATATTTCTACATTTTGACCTTGGTTTGTAAAAAAGGCCAAAGAAGTTTATTATTTGTTACTGCTGAAAGAAGGAACTAGAAATATATATCTAATTATATTTTTCAAATACAGCCGACAAATACCAGTTATTTGAAATATTTTTCAAAAAGTTCTTATTTTCTTTATTAGCACTTTTTTTAAGAATGGCTTTGACTACAGTAATAAATAACAATTCATTGAAATCCTTTTCAAAAATTTTGTTTTCCTGGCAAAATTACTTTTTAATTTAGTCTACAGATATCAGTTTATTAATGTACTTTAAAAAATATAAATCGTTTTTGACTTATTCCTTCAATTTTTTCATTTAATTTTCAATCATATGAAATGGCTAATAGTTGTAGTAAGAAATGAAATTCTGATGTTAGGCATATATTTGAAAATTGTCAGAATTTACACTTTTACAATCAAAATTAATTTGAGCGTAAAAATAAACATAATTAAAACTGGAAGTATGATTCCAAACTGATTTGGAGATTGTAAAAACTGTCATTACCATTTTATTCATTTCGATTGATCCAAAGAAACTGTCGTTATAATTATGCTGCTATGTGTAGAGCATTTAAACCTGAGGAAATGAGTTATGCACAACAACATGCGTTTAATGCTGAAAGCTTAAACGGCACATAAAATAAATCTTTGTAAGGGCTATGTCACAATATATTGTGTATCGCAATATTGTCACATGTTAGTAGATCATGACTTTGCTCATAATGAATCTTTAGAATAAATTTAAAAATCTGCATACTAAATTGACTCAACTGAATACTTAAACATAAAGACATCTTTAAGTGTCTCATGTTTATTTGTTGTTCTATTATGTCATTTTGTACGCATAAAAACTAATTAGATCGAGACCAACAGTTTAAAGTAGATACCGATGCATTATGAGCATCCGTACACGACATCGAGTGGAAATTTGGAGACGATCCCCGAACGATTACTAATCTGACAAAGTGTAATATTAACCTAGAAATGTAGAACTGTAAAATTTTTCTTTAATCCTCAGTAAATGATACAATACATCATTTAATAGATATGTTTAGATTAATCATTTTTGTCTTTACTCACACTACTAATTTTACTTTTTTTAAACAGAAATGCAAATAATACTTCTTTTAAGTAAGGTTTTTACTTAATCCAAAGATTCAGAAATAGTATCTTTTTGGGTGGACTATTACAAGAGAATTACCAAAAAAAATTTGCAATTACAATCACTCACTAAAAGTTTGTGAACTTGCATCAAAAATAAATATTGACAGTTTTTCTCCCGCTGTTTAACAGTAACAAGATAAAAGCTTTGGTATTTTTTTTTTCGTAGCAAGATCTTAATTATTGAGCTAACATGAATTTAGATGTAACAAAATCAATCACTGAGGGTTTTTCCTTAAACGAACAACTAAATAAAAGATGAAAAGAAGCAACATCTCACATTTATCTTAAAAATGTTAAAAACAAATTTATCCGATAAATAATCCCGATTCAAATATAGGGTTGTTGAACCTCCATGAAGCATTTGAAGATTTGCTTGGTTACCTTTCTGTGGTCACTTTTTTCTCATGAGGGATTAGACAGCAAAGACGTAGACTTTTAAGAGGATTCCAAACCACACAACAGATATGCATAGCTGAAGTGAAAATTATACTTAGTAATTAAAAAGAAGACTAGAAAAACAAAAAACTAACCATTCCCTTGAGTGCCTGCTCAACAGAACAAATGTAAAAGGCAGAATCAATAAGCAAATGATGAAATTTCTGGTGGTAAGAAAATCAAAGCATCTTTTAATATTTATAGAGCTGTTCAAACATATCTGTGTTTCTCAGACTCTTAAAAAGACATGTTTCTTATATCTAAGAATTTTAGGGCGAAGCCTGAAGGATTTCAGATTATACAACTATTTTTTTCTCAGTTGAAAAATTATTCAAGAAATATCCATGTGTGCGTTCAACGGGTCGAAATATTCGTGGACAGTAATAGAAAATTTAAACTAAATTAATTTGATTTCAAAAGGCAAACTCTCTTCTATCAAATATGTACTTAATAATAGCACATGCTAATTTTTGGACATATGTCATAAAAGTGTACGTGCCCAGTTGATAACTAAATGAGTCGAATCTTCAATTTAACTTATCATGGCTTTGACTTCAATGATTTGGTATCTATATTAAACTATTTATTTGGGGATAGTTAGAATTCATACGTAAAAAATGAACGTCGAAGGGCACATACAAACTTTAAATATATTTTTTATATTTAGATTAATAAACGTTAAAGCAAATTCACTTTTCCATGTCCATCTGGCAAATTAATAAATATTTGAATAAATTTCTTAGAAGAGTTTTTTGGCAAATGTTCACGACTAAAATATGAAATTGTGTTTTCTAATAGAGTGAAAAAGCCAGGAAAATATTATTTTGAAATGGAAATAATTTCACTTCAATTACTTTTCCGAATTCGGCAGTCTAATCCTCTAGCTTCAAACGATCTACTTCTCGAAAGTTATCAAGCGACGAATGAAGTTAACGAAGTGTTGATGGAAATACTTGCAACAGATCATAAATACGTCGATCTGAGTGTAAGATTGAGTATTTGTTTATTTTATGGCATCATCTCTCAAAAGAAAAAAATTTCTGATAACACCTCTGCATAGTATATTATATTTACAGATATGCAAACAGATAAATATACTAATTAAGTTTTTCTGCTCTTACGTAAGATCTCTAAAACCAATCAGGATCTAAATTTGATAAACGCTGTTTTTTTAAACATAAGCTTAAGAAATAGAGAGATGTAAATGAATTATTTACATACATACATTATTTTTTGTGCTTCAGATCAAAACGCGGAACACACTTAAACATAAAAGCAATAATTAGATTCCCTTACGTATATGTACTTTTTTAAAGTATTAAAGTCAAAGAAATAGATATATATTTGCAAAACAAACCCCAAAGCAACTATTTTTTGTCAATGTTTTTCATTTTTTCAAATTATTCCATATTGTATTGTATTTAATATTATGTTATTTGTGCCTTTTTAGAAATTAGAATTTTTTATTTTTTAGAAGGATATATAAAAATTGACCAGAAAAATAGCGGAATTAAGACAGTATTTTTCTATATTTTAGCATTTTAGAACTTTTATCATTTTGCATTTTTTAAGTTACAGCCCATTAGATAATGTACAATCATCCAATTTAATTGCTTTTTTAACTCCAGGAAGCCGATTACAATTTAAACAACATTTGTTTATGACAACAATGATTCAACAGATTTCGCGGTCGTATTTTCAATTTTGAACATGTTGAATCAAATAATGTTTGTTCAAAATAGTTTTAGGAAAGAATTCTTCAGTGGTTATAATGAAACAGCATTTTATATAATAATCAGTGTAATTTCCGTAACATTGATTACTCTTGAGTCAGAATGATACATTCTCAGCGATGAAATGAAATTGTCCAGTTTCTTTTGTACACATTATGCCGAACTGGGAGCTGGTTATGGCAATAATCTTCAATTCAGTAGTTCGTAAGTTCAATTCATATCACAAGGGCATAGATGTTTCGTTCCGTTTTTTGAAAAACCTATTTTGAAATATAGATTTTAATTAAATTAGTTCTCTTGTGTACAACGTGCTTGTAGAGCGACAAACAAACTCAATCCATTTTGTGCAACTTGCTCTTAATCATCACAAGAAATACCATTTTTTTTACTGTAGGATAGCAAGAAAAAGAGAATTTACCAGAGGTATTCGATACTGAAAAAATATTTTCCTATTCTTGAAAGACAGGGAATGCAGAAAAAATTGTTGTTTCTATAATATATATATATATATATATATAATAATCTCTCAACAAAATGTACTGCTTCTGATCTCATAAAAGAAACGCTTTATTCTGAAAACATTTTCAGAAACATTTTTACTTATTATCAATAATATTTACATAACAAAGCTTAAAAGGAAAGTCAAAATCAATCATTCAATATTCAATTTTATTCATTACATGCATAAAATTTGTTTTTATTGTATTTATTGTTTTTATCAAGAATACAAACAAACTCAACCCATTTTGTGCAACTTGCTCTTAATCATCACAAGAAACACCATTTTTTACTGTAGGATAGCAAGAAAAAGAGAATTTACCAGAGGTATTCGATACTGAAAAAATATTTTCCTAATCTTGAAAGACAGGGAATACAGAAAAAATTGTTGTTTCTATAATATATATATATATATATAATATATATATATATATATATATATATATATATATATATATATATATATATATATATAATATATATATATATATATAATAACAGTGAGTTCTCCTATTTACTGATGAAATATATACACATTAATTTATTTAAACAGCATAATATTTTAGACATTACAGCAGTAAACATTTATTGTGTAGTTGATTTGCCCAAATATGAGCAACTACTGAAAAGAAAGTAATTTTTCGTTAATATAGGAAAACTTTAAACTGTAATGATATCCATATACTCAATATTCCTGTAAGAAAAAGTATAGAACTAGGATATAATGTTACCCCCGATGTTATTACATCTTTCATACGCATTATCGACGTTTCTCAGTCCGAAGATTTTTTTTAGCTAAATGAAAAAATATTAATACAAAAATAAACATTATCAGCGCTTCACTTCAGCATAAAATTGCTAATGAAAATATGCCAGAAATGCATTAGCAGGTTTCTTAACTAGAAAAATCCAAAATTTTTAAAATCTTATATAGAAAACTTAAAAATTAGATGGTTGAAGAATGAAGAAAATTTTAAAATAGTTATCAAGTTTGGAACAAAAATATTTACCAGACTGTTCAAACATGGTCCCCTATATCTATATTCTTTTTTAAATCATAAGCCGATTTATAACTTTGATTGACATACTTCATTCTTTGACTTGTTTTCAAATTTTAGTAAAGAATTTTCCTTGATAAAGAGTTTTCCTTATCAAGGCAACTTCTTTCTATTAAAAAAAGTATTGAAGAGTTTTCATTACACAAGAAAAATGTGAAACTGGATTCGCAAATGTAAATCGTCATTTCATTGAAAGGCACGTATGATTATTTTAAAACAATGACTATATTTAATGGAAGCGATAATAGATTTTGGTGATATTTTCTATTAATGCAAGAAGGTAAACTGAAGAAATATATATGGCAAGATAGATACTTAAAATCTTTTTCTCAGACAACAGAACTAACCGAAATCTATTTTTTTTCATTATATTTTCTAATTTTCTTCAAATTAGTCTTAAGCAATTCACTAAGGATCACATCAAATATTCTTTTCGTAACTTTTTTTCAATACATTCTAATTAAAAATTATTCCCCAGATACATAAGAGATGAAATTTATGCTTTCTACAATAACTTTGTTCGACTTAAGGAAGGCGAACACAATCTTAACAAAATGCACTGCTTCTGATCTTATAAAAGAAACGCTTCATTCTGAAAACATTTTCAGAAACATTTTTACTTATTATCAATAATATTTGCATAAACAAAGCTTAAAAGGAAAGTCAAAATTAATCATTCAATATTCAATTTCATTCATTACATCCATAAAATTTGTTTTTATTCCCTTTCTTATGGAAATGCTTGCATGCTTATAAGAAACATTTCGCCGAAGAGCGTTTGCGATTTCACACTTGGTTATAACGTGCAGACATTGTTTACACTAATTCTTGAGGAGGGTTGTTTCATTTCACATGGTGAATGTGATGCAACAAATGTAGTTGATGTCTTCTGTTTGATTCTATATACAAAGAATAATCTACTATTCCTCATGAATGAAAAAAAATGTTCTTAAGGAGTTCACACAGAGAAAAATGACTTCTTTTAAAAACAATAAATAAGAATTTTTGATTTTTTACACGTTTAAAAACTTATTGCAATAGCTGAAAGAAGTATATGATGTCATATTTATTGCACTTACTGAAGCAAATGTGCACAATGCTTCAATCAGTAAGTATATTGCTATTACCATTGTGTAGTATAATAAAGTATTGTTATTATACAGTAAACACAGAAATCTGTCTAGATTTTATTCCAATGGAGTTGGTTTGTTGATGGAACTACGGTTACTTAGGATTTATTAGACTTGAATTTACGGGGTCCAAGCCACTACAATTAATTACATTTGAAGAGGGAGATGAACTGAACACTAGATCTCAAAACATTCAACTATTACTTCGTACCCTAAGGAAGTGAGCACAGATTCTAGCTATGATGTATACAGAAGACGCTCGTTTTATGAACTCGTAAAGACAGTTAAATAGTTCGCAAAATAGAAAAGTAAATGTAAGACCTTAAAACTAATTTTTTTTTTTTACCAAATTGCTCTCGTTATAAACATAAAATACTATTAGAAAAAATTATTTAGTAAGTACTAAATTAAAATTGCAAAATAAATTTCCTATTTATTTACAATTCTAACTTTTATTTTACTGATGAAAAAAATATCAGATAAAGGAATTATATTTTTCAAAATTGATTTATATAAAACATATTTTTTAATTTTTCTCGAAGAAAAAAAACCATTTTCACTATTGTTTTTCTCAAAAAAGTATCGCCATCTTGTTAGATATTCACCTGTTTGTTTTTCAGGTGACCGCAGCACCCAGTCGTTTCTACCTGATAACTTCAAGTTCTTTTTCCTTATGTTCTCAATAATCATCATCTGATAGCTCTTCGTTTCTATACATCCAAGTCCACATTCAAAAAATCCTGAGACGAAATTTCAAGAGGCAGAGGGCTTCTTTATCAAAATTTATGGAGGTTTAACATATCTTGACTTAAGTTAAGTAGATGTTTTAGACTTTCCCTTCCGTTACAGTTTAAATTACTATAACGGCCTCCATGCCAAAATGACTTAGATATCATTTTTTCTGCAACATCACTCGCGGCATAGATGGGCGAGTATATATTCACTTAGAACGTCTATTCATTTAAACGATGCCAAACTGTGACCAATCTTTGTACAAATACCTCGCGCTATTTGCACTTTGAAGCTATTTATTACAC
Organism: Latrodectus elegans; assembly: GCA_030067965.1. NCBI lineage: Eukaryota > Metazoa > Arthropoda > Arachnida > Araneae > Theridiidae > Latrodectus > Latrodectus elegans. The sequence continues at coordinate 36,810,325 of CM057810.1, forward strand.
TCTGATTCATGGGCTGTAAAATGGTGGTTAGATTAGGTTGGAGAGATTCCACATCAATCGCTTGAAAAAAAATCCAGGATTACAACATCAACAGTGCAATTACTTAACCACAACTCGAAGGGTTTACGGTTCTTCAATGAGGACAGCTTGTTTTAAGTGTTCGTAAGTTAAACATTAATGAAAATGAATGTATACTGCCGTGATTCTTAGCCACTGCACCAACACTTTTACGTGCAGACAAATTTATATCATTTTTAGTTTGAATAATATAAAAATAATTATGAATATGAAAGAAATTTAAAACAATGATATTTATAATATAAATAATATTAAAAATAACTTATGTATATAGTAAAAATTCTAATACTTTTTTTTATTGGGAGTAAAGTTTGTTTAAATCAAACAAAAGTACACTGTAAAGAAAAATTGTTTTTGCAACTAAAACTTTTTATCTTTGATAACTGTGATCAAAGTGACATATTTTCTCCAAGTGAAGAAATTTCAAATGTCCCCAGTGTCTTCAATTACAATTAATTTTCTATATCTTATTAGTGTAAATTTGAACTCTCAGTATCAACCAACATAAAAATGGAAAAAAGATCGAGACTGTTAGATGCAGAAGACGATACGAGGGCAGCATTGTCATTTTAACGACCAAATGTAAATGAAATTAACAAAAAACATCAAGCTCAAATTTCTTATTAAAATTATTTTTATTTTTACATTGTAATTAATACTTTAATAAACGTGCTGTTGTTTTTGTAGTAAATATCATCTTAATTTATTTTACATTCAAAATTATTATCATAAACTGTCTTACACAGTGCATTATAGATAAGTATAAAAAACTACTACATTTATTTTTGCGGGCCACCAAATTTCGAAATCGTTAAAAGTATGCCGCGACAAAAGAAAAGGTTGAGAATCACTGGTTTACTATATAAGTTGATTACAAAATATTGCAAACATTCATGTCGAAGATGGGAGTCAAGTTGTTGTTAAAACTAAAGGCCAAAGTTTCTAATTGTTTTATGCTAACCATTCAATCTTTAATAGAGCCTACAAATCTAAAGTCTGACCTAACTTCTCAGCGATTAAATCTGCTTCGAACTATCATTGACAAAAGTATTAGCCGGCCTTTGTATCGAAATGGGTCTTTTACCCGGATTATATACAAACCAAGACCAAATTCTGTCTCTCTATCGGCGATTACTTGAAATAATTGGACCTTTGACACAAAATTTGAAACTGCGCAGAGAGTGAAATCCCACTGATTTGACACAACCAGTCTTTATTTTATTTAAATCTAATAAGTGGCTTTCGCAGCAGATAATTTGGTCAAAGCAACTCAATGCTCAGTACGAGTTAATGTATGCAATCTATGTAAAAGCATCTATAATCACCGCAAACTGAAAACATGTGATTTTCCTTTTCTCCAATTTCACGGTTATTTGCTTCACAATTGTAAGAGTGTTTTTATTTTGCACGTTAATATTTTTTTTTTATCAAATGAATAAGTTTGTCAAAATATTGCAACACCACTGCCTTGTGGTTTAGTGATTAAATATTTAAATTCGTTGGAACAGATATTTTTTTTTTATTCCCAAACTGCATTTTTAGAGTTTAAAAAGTAATTTTTTTTAAATTACATGAAAGAAATATTATTTATTCAATCAAATGCTGATATGTTTCTTCTTTATCAAAAACAATTTAGAAAATGAAATTTCATAAATCCTTCCCAAAATAAATATTCTCAAAAGCATATTGATTTTTGTTGAATAATCATATTATTTTCCTTGTACAATTGCTGTAAAAGTATGAGCTGCTTTCGAAATATTCATAAGACCTCATGATATCAACCATAACAATGTTTTAACCAAAGAAAATGATTAATGGAACTATTTTACTCATATGTTTCCTTAATTTTCTCACTCTGATATATAATATGCAATTGCACAGACATTTAGTTTTAGTGCTAAGGGAAATATTAATTATATTTCCAGAATCAAGAATTAGTAAATGTAAAGGCATTCTGAGAAAAATAATTAATTGAATTATGATAAATCTATCGACACAGCAGTTTGATATTACATTTTACAAATTTGTATTTTGAATATTATTGTTTTAATTTACATCTTCAAAATTATTCAAATTATTAAGCACAATTTTTGGATGAAATTAAATTTTAATGTTCCTTAAGAAAGAGAAATATTTTATTATTGCAAGAGGGGATTAAGTTAGGTCATTGAAAAATATTTCCAGCTGTCCAATTTTTACAGTTCCAATTTTCATACATTGATAACTGATTCGTAAGATTGTAAGAAGGGTTGGTTCGAATTTAGAAACAGAAGATGATAAGATAAAGTATTTTTTTTATAGTTTCATCGGGAATGGTCGTTTTTACATCAACGTCGCACGAGAGCTACATGGAGATACTGGATGAGGATCTATAGTTAAATATTTCTAAAAAAAATCAATATTAAATAAATTTTAGAGAAACGCAATATAGTACAATATGCATGACACATCTCTAGAATTATTGTAAAGTCATACCCTCAACATAGGAAAGTGACTTTTCATATAATGCATCGAATATTTAGTATTCACTTAATCAAAACTGATAAAAATGCAAAACATGAAATTTATTAGCATTTTTGTTTTACTTTTTAGATGAAAAAAAAATCAAGTGCAATTCAAAATCAAAGTATTCTTCCTTTCTTAATATAACTAGTAGAGTTATATCTTTTTTTATTTTTTGTAATAAAAAAAATATATAATTTTTTGCTCAATTTTAACTTTGCTTGTATATAAGCAAAAGCATTACAATTTTTTTAAAAAAAATATTATACTACTTTTTATATAAACAGATACAGACACACACACACAAATAATAGTTTGTATAAAAGCAAGATTTTTTTTTGCCGAGTTAATTGTAACGTTAATGTTAATGCAACGTGACAATGTTAATGTGCCATTGTCACGTTGCATTAAAAACACAACAGATATATTTCCGTCTCTCTCTTGTGCTAACAAAGTAACGCCTCAGTACAGTAGTAGCCTTTGGACGACCTTCTCGAGAGATTTCCTGTGCTACGTATAATCTTCTCCCTTATCCTTGAGATCATATTTTTCAGAATATTTAAGCCACTGCAGATGTCCGAATGGGCGGTTGGCCGGCGTCCAATAGCTTGCCATTACTACATAAGTGACGGCCTTAGGACATATTTAGAAATATTAGAATGTTGACTGACATCAATTTGCTCATGATAAGAAAATTGATATAAAATCGTTACATGGAACATATTTTATTCGTACGTGTTCCAACGATTCACTCATTTCGTGCGATGAGCAGGAATACGTTTTCACTCGTGTAAATTGATTCCCGAAATTTGAAAGAACTCTTAGATTATTTTGATAAAAAAGTTTCATAATGATATTTATCGTCCTTCAATATATTATTATATGTTTATTCTTCTGTTGCACTTAAAATGGAATCATCGCTCACATAGGTGTGAATTAAAAATAAATTTCTGTTTATTTATTTTAGGTTGAGTTATTATGACATACTTCCAGGTGCCAATTTTAAATACAGAAAACTGCTTAGTTAATTTTTATTTATGGGCAAAACTTGAGATGGAAAACTGAAATCCTCCGTACCTAATCAGGGGGCACACCAACAATAGGATTATGAAAGATACTGAATTTTCAACATGCAATGGGATTTACCAACAGAAGATCTTCCACTACGTCGGGTATTAAATTCCTTTTAAAGAAAAGAGATCTTTTCCTCGTGAATTTAACATAATCCCCCTTGAAAGATGAGCTTGAAGTTATAGTCCAGAAAAACAGAAATGTTAAACCTAATACTTATGATAGTGAAAGTAAAAGGAGATTTGATTGTTAATGAAAGATAAATGGTTAACATTTAATATTTGCAAGTTTCAAAAGAATATACCTCACACTGTAATTTTAAAACATTTCTACGACAAAAATATAAAAATGAAGCAACGAAAAGAATTATGAACGAAAATTATTTATAGACAACATATTATATTTTGTAGCATTTTCTTTATTATTTTGGCAAAAGAGATAAAATAGTACTTTTGATCATTGATATTATTTAAAAAATAATAACGAGTTTCATAATAAAATCGGGTTAGTATTTCCCAGCTAAAAAATTGGGTAATCGGCCTCTGCAAATTCTCAATCCATTAACTGCATGACCAAAGTTACGATAATCAGTTCAAATGTTTTGAGCTTCTTTCTCACTTACTGAGGCAGACGTCAAGTATGGAACCAACCCTGGGCTATAATGTTTATCAAATTATGTATGTATCCCTCGTAAGCAAAAAGTAACAAAGAGTGAAAAACTATTTTGATAGTGGATAATGTTGAACAACAGAACATGGTCATTCACATCCGTCCAGATGGGTTGGTTGAAATTTCTCCATATTTTCGCTTATCTTAGAGAAATCTTTCTAAGAGATAAAATACATTGTTATTCAATAATAGCGTTCTGCTATTAAGCTGTCTGCTAGACAGAGTCGAACAAAATAAACTCTCGATGGGTCAAATACCAGTGAATGGTACATGTTTTTCTTGTGCATTCTGATGACGTCTGGATTAATAAAATTTAATATTAACTTATATTTAACAGGTATACCAATTCACATCTCTTTTAAATAGAAAAAATTAAAAATTAATAATTTTTCATTAAAAAAAATAAAAGATTTTTTTTTTAAAAAAAGATATGAAATATATTACGATAATCCAACAAGCAATAGTACTTAGAGATGAGATTTGCTCATAGAAATTCATAATCATTTTAAATATTACAAAAGTTTGACCGCATAAATGAATAATAATTATTAAGTAAAAGTGATATTATATCATTTTCTGAATATATATATATATATATCCAGTATTATTATATTTCAATAACTTTTCAACTACATTAGTTTGATACATTTAAATCAGTCGACTCATATTTTTTGACATTTTCATTACATTTTTATTGTTGTGATAAATGATATTTTCATGACAAATATATTTTTTATCAGCAGAAATAATAAGCTTCCAGCAATTAAGATAAATAAAACATTAGTCTAACGCAAAAAATATATTGTTTTATTAAGGTATTGAATATAAAATAAATACTTAAGTTTCTTGCATTCGGTTTATTAAAAAAATATTCAAGCGTTAATCATTGCTCCTCTTTACAATTTCAATAATCAATTTTTATCATCTGCTTTTCTTCCTGAGGAAAAATCGTTGAACAAAAAAGAGCCGCATCATTTATTTCTTAACTGCAGAAACACACATTTTAAGACACGCATTCAGAGTCACTATCCTGAACTTATTTTAAAAGCTTGAAGTAAAAGCTCCGTTTACAGAATTTTCTGATTAAAGGATAATACTTTTTTCAACAATTACGTTGAACATGCCAAATTAAAACATTCGTTCGATGACTTGTCTATCTTTTTGTTTTAATATCATACCCACACACACAAAATATATATATATATATATATATATATATATATATATATATATATATATATATATATATATATATATATATATTTTCAATTATACTTAAATACAGTAAATTTCCATGTGGTGAAAGTAAAATACTCGTTTTATATATAATTAATATCAAATAACTATATTAAATTATGATAATTTAAGTTAAAAGTGCATGAATTTAATAATTATGTCGATAATTTAATTCCACTCTTATATTAGGCCGGGTATAATTAAACGGCCTGTTAAATCTAGGTTAATAGCAAGCCACTTCTAAAAATTTTATTATCTTTAAAATTAAAATTTTTTTATATAAAAAAATTAATCTTTATTAGGAAACAGAATTTTACGAGGGGCTATTAAATGATATTTTTTCACAGGATAATGTTTTGTAACATATTATAATTTATAACTTTTTAATAATAGTTTTTTACAAAATTATTAATAAATAAAATCTTGTCTCATATTAAATCAAATTCTGGTGTAAAGTTCTATAAACATAGCAATGAACAATGAAAAATTCCAATGAGTATCCTTTTGGAGAATAGCATAAGTCAACAATGACTATTAAATAAAAGCAGCCATGAAAGTGTGTTTTTCAAATTGATGATGAGTTATACGTCAATATTTAGTAAACTTGAAAAGAAAAAAATGTTAGCGATATGCTCGATTCAAGGACACTAAGATTGTAGGATTTTGAAAGTAAGACAAGCAAATATTTTTTATTTATTTACTTACATTTCAAGTCTTATTTATTTACTTACATTTCCTTATTTTATTGTTATTACTAACGCGTTATTTACTTTTTGCTATTCAGTCAACCAAGAATAAAGGTATAAAGTGAAAATTATTTTTGAGTCACAACGAATCACGCGTGCAACAAATTTAATCTACTTAAAATTTTTATTGCAGAAGAAAATTGTTTAATTTTATAGTTATTTTTAATTAATTTTCTTAAAAAAATAAGCTAATCAATTTTAAAAAAGGCTAATCGTAATCTATTGATAGATTGGTTTGTTTGAAATTCCACAATCACTTTTTGGCCAGGAAGACTGATGGTCCGGGACTTGCAGTTTAAAGTGGATACTAAATCACGAAAGCCCAGGTGAAAATCAAACTCAAGAAATGTTGGCCAGAAGGCTAACCATTCAGTTGCCAATTCGACAGTCCAGTGGATGAATTTCGCTCTTCTTGGTCAAGAAGTCTTGCATTCGCTTTTAATTACTAGGGAATAAAGTTTCTGCACCCACATCAGTTGAGGTGGGAGCTTAGGAGTCTTTAGGTTTATATATATATATATATATATATATATATACAACTCGGTATGCAGAACAAACTTTTAAGTTAGCCATTATGTGCTGCTATTTATAAAATTATAAACAAATAACACGATAACATATTTTGCCAAGCATCAAAGTTAGCAGAGAACATCAATACGATGTCAAAAAATGTTTTTCATACCTTCTTCAATCATTATTGTGGCTTATAATGAGTGAACGCCGTTACTAACAATACTACTATGCTACTCTTTCCTTCCTCCGGCAACATTAACCAACAACAGAGAAATAACATATACCCTCGGCGTAAGCGTTAACTCAGGTTTTCTTATACTTTTCACAGAAAAAGAAAATCCGAAGTTGATGCTTGTTTTTGATGACTTGCATTGATTTGAAATTTTATCAAATGCAAAGGGAAATATATAGGAAGTCAATGATTGCAATTTTATTATTCTTTTCTGACAGAAGTTAAATGTTATTAAATATGTTACTATATATATACATACATACATACATACATACATATATATATATATATATATATATATATATATATATATATATATATATATATATATATATATATATATATATATATATATATATATATATAGAGAGAGAGAGAGAGAGAGAGAGAGAGAGAGAGAGATAGTATTAGCAGTATGATGACTAAAAATCACATAAAAATATCCAATCAATATATTTATAACTAATTTAATAATTTCATTTAAATTAATAACTAATGAATTCTTCTACAGTTAGTCATTATTTAATCTTACATTTATTATTACTTATAAAATTAGTTAATAATTTAATTCTTACAAAATTACAATGATAAACTAATTCAGAATTATTTTATGGAATATTAACTTTTTTGAAAATCAACATGCGTAATGTCATGGCTCGCCAATGAGCCGTAAACATTTACTTGATTTGGTTCGTTGCCCATTCTAAGCAGTGCTTACATCTGCGCATGCGCTATTTCAAAATAAACACACAAAGTTTATAATATAAGCTGCCAAAGATATACAACGTTCCTTATTAGTCATCATTTGTTATCTTAATCATAAATCATCAGTTATCATTAATAAATCCTTAATGTTTGTTCACCAAATTTTTGTCCGCTGCTGAATTGAGAACGGCAGCACGGAATGGAGGGAAATTTATATTCAAGACGTTGGTTTCCCGTTAACGTAAAAACTATGTTTCATTTCGAAATTTTGATCACAACGTTTATAATTAATTTAAAGCGCAATTAATGTTAATTTGAAGTGAGTGTAAAGTTGCATTTACTGCAATGTGTACCATTCCGCTCCTGAAACCTTTTTGCTTCAGAAACAGAGACCTTGTTCTTTTGGTGTCGTAGGCGAAGGGTATGTGGGTGTTACTGTATAATGATAGTGGCTAAGCAGATTTCCATTTCCTTATCTCATCGTTAAGCGTAATGTAGGAATTGGATGATATTTTCAAAAAATAATACTTTAGTTATTGGGAAATTAATCTATATCTACTGAAACAGATAACATACTTTAAAAATTTTCATCGTTTGTAACGGAATGTGTTAATTTCTTAAAGAAATAAACGTTCTGGTTTATTAATCATTTCTTTTCATTTCCCTTAATACATATTTTAATGAAATTCATACAAGTTTCATTAGCTTTTTGAAAAACTGCGTTCATTAAAACAGTGAAATATTCTTAAAAATTTTCTTTCTCGTCATATGAATATGAAAAAAAAATTTCAAATAAGAAATAAATATTTCTGTCAAAAAATCATTATTTAACCTCTAAAAGTACAAAACAAATAAGAATTTATATTTTCTGTACTTTAATGTTAGCTTTAATGGTAGGATATTTTTTTATTATAAATATAAATTGTTTAACATACTTTCATCGTAAATTTAAGGAATTTGTAATATCGTCTAATAATGGAAGAGTGCTTCAACTTATTTGCTAGTTCTGTTTCACTGAACAAAATTTACAACACAGAAGCCTCTGTTTATAATCCATTTTTTTAAATCTTATTATTATTTTCTTTTTTGAAATATAATTCGTATTATATTTTAAGTTAAAAAAATATATTTTCTTGCCTGTGAAAAGAACCTGTAAAAAATTTTTTTTAAATTTCACCTTACAAAAAAAAGTTAAATCGATTTATAATTTTATTTTCTTAAATTGACACGTTTAAAGTGTCAGTATTAAATGAAAAAAATTGTTACTGAATATAAAGTCTGAAGCTTCAATTTGAAAATTAAAATAATGTTTCATTTAGAAAGGTTATTTGTAAATTAAGTTTATTAAATTTCATGTAGTATACATCGTTATAAAATTGTATTTTAGATGTCCAATACAATGCCGAAATTTACGGTAGGGAAGAAATATTTCAACTATGAGAGAATTTTCCTTTTTGAAATTAAATAATTTCCACGCAGATTTAAATTATGACAAGGAATTTAAGAATATAAAATTCACCATTTCACTAATTATTGAAAAAGTTCAATTTTCGAATATGTATACGAATTTATAAAAATAGACTTCTTACACACACTAGTGATTCTTAATTTAGACGTCAAATTTTTGCCAAAACAAAACCAGTAAACAGCTAATATAGTAATATTTCACACACAAAAGCCCATTTTATTCCTCCAAACGCTATGAATATATTTTTCCTGACAGCTATGGTTTACGAGTTAGATTTAAAAATTTTCATTTCATCTATATAAATTTGTTTCATTTGAAAGTTATTCAATTTTATAAGTTATCATTATTTATTTAAACTAAAATCGTCTATCGTTTGATCATTTTTAATCAACAGAAAAATCGTTAAAAGGATATCATTAACTTTTCTTTAAATCTTTCTAATTTTGCCATGTTTAAAATCAAAGAAAATTAATCATTAGAAAATATAATAATAAAAGCATATTCTAAAGTGTATTAAATCAAAAGAAATACCTTAATTCAATCAAAAAAAAAAAGTCGACATACTTCACGTGAAATGGTCATATATCACGGCTTCAGTGAGTCTTTCGCTCGCGTTATTTACAACGCTTACACAAACGCAGCTGAGTCCATAGACATAGTCCGCGCTTCCAAAATTATGTGATCAAATAATTCAAAAATCCACAATGGCGTCACGTTGCATTAAAAGAGAAGCTGTCTATTTTGATGAATTGCTGTAATTTCTTAAATTGAGAAAATAAGTCAGGGAGTAGTTATTAAAATAGAGTTTAACTCATTTTTCTCGTCTGACACCTGTGGAATTCACATTAAAGTGGCTTTATTGTGAAAGTGACTGAATAACAAATAAGCTTGTTAATCCAAGAGACAAATACACCTGCATTGCAGAAAACTACTCATTTAAGAATAATTATTAATAAACTTAACTCAGTAAATTATGGACGAACAAATTTGCATAAATACCGAGATATTATTTGAGATTTTCGAAACTTAATGTATATTTATGAAAATAACATTTATAAAATAATTTAAATTTGAAAAAAAATGAAGGCAAAACAGAAATTTATAAAATTATATTCTAAATTTATTTATTTCCTACCCCTAACTAAAAATATCAAATATAAGTTTTACAGTAATTTTATAGTTATATTTCTTAACTATCCAACACATCTTTAAAATGTGATAATAAAAACTTGGTATTATATTTAATAATTTAACTGTTAAGAAGTTAGACAGTTGGTCTATCGCTCTAAAATAATTTTTTTCTTTATGGGGTGCAAATTTATGCCCATAATTAATTCGACTGGAAACATTAACATTAATTCTAATCAAGTGCAAACAATTTACAAGCTTTAAATGGAGAAAGAAGTAGAACGACAATGTCCAGTGTGTTCTATGTTTTAAGATTTTTATTTCCGAATATTCGTCATTTAGAATTTAAACTAGATTTCAATCATGGCTAATCAACTATAATCATTTCGTAATTTCATTTTTATTTTTTTGTTTTGTAATTTTTAAAAGAGTTAAGGAATAAAAAGTTATTTTTAATGGAATATAAATTTTTTCATTAATAGAATGATTATTACAAAATAATTATTTTTAATGGAATGTAAAATTACGTGCAAAATCAATATTTCCGTAAAAAAAAATTCACTTTCAACAGAAAATAATGAATGTCGAATTAGAAAATGTTAAATAAAATAAAACAGAGAAAGTAAAATGATGTTAAAGAACAAAATTCAATTCTCTGTACACAAAAAGCAATTTCTGAAGTATGACACGATACAAGGAAAGTTTAGAGGAAATTTCTTATTTTATTATTGGGAATTTTAGAGACTTGCTTTATAAGTGGATGAACAATGATGTTTTACAGTCCTGGCTTGTGTGTGTGTGCACGCGCATTAATTTTCTAGTATGTTGTGTGTTCAAGTTATATAATTTTACACACAGAAATGAACGAAACATAAGAATGTATCAGTGAATGTGATTCCCATACTTATTTTGCACAAATAGCTAACTAAATATGAGTGCAAAGTATTAATAATTATACTCATAAATCTATCTTAAATACATTGTTGACAATATTTTAGTTTCTGTATGGTATTAACAGTATTGTGTAAATAAATAATGAAAAAATACAAATAATATTAAATACATAGTAATTTTAATCATGACAATTATTCCTAATTTATAATATTTTTTTGTTAACAGTATATATCATTAACACACACATATGAATAAACCACACGTAGTCACGTGATGGAATTCGACATTACGATAAAGTATACCTACCTTCTCTTCAGCTTTTTTTTTTTTTTTTTTTTTTTTTTTAATGATTTATACATTTTGAAACATAAAATCGTTTGAAATATTTAAAATTCACGCGAGAACTTGTTCGACGTAGTAAAATTAGTAATTTGCAGCGGTCACCATTTTTGTTGATCACTTGACGCAAGAGTTCCCATTAGGGATGACGTAAAGACGGCACTTGCCGCCGCCACTCCGTGACCTGGTGGGTGCATGTGATCGATGACCACGTGATTGCATGACAAACACAAAAAACCCGTTTAAAGGACCATTTTTGTACTGCACAATTCAAATCGATTTCTCAGAGAGATGTGAAGTAAAAAAAAAAAAAAAAAAAAAAAAAAAAAAAGTCTTATGGTAAAAGTTTTGGCAAGAAATCTGAAATGATAAATAAGCATTGAAAACGATTCTATAATGACAATTTACTTCCTGTTCTAAAAAATAATACTACAATACAGTCTTCCTGGACCGAAATCGTCTATCTTCGACTGTAAATTACATCACATGAAAATTAGACATTTATGATATAATTTTAATGAATATTAATTTTTTTAATTATTACAATAGAAAACAGTTATATAGTTATTAATAAAATTTGGTTAAAATATGAAATATTAAAACTTTTCTTAAGTTATTGAATTTAAAGCTGTATAAATGAAGCCTTCAAAATATAGAATCCGCCAAAGAATGTACTTAGTAGATATTAATATTGATTTTACATGAAAATTTGCTAATTTTGCAATATTTTTCATCCATAGTCTTATAGGTTTTTTAAAGATTAAAAACTAACTGAAAAATAGAATAAAATGCATTTATCTCTATTTGTAAACTTACTATAATTGATTTGAATTATAGTTTTACGACCCGCAATGGTTTACTTAGTTCTTCCCGCTATCATTTGTGAAACTTGTCCTTACCACCTTCTAAAATTCCTAATAAAAGAAATATGATCTACACTTAAGATATGTAGAGCCCATGATTCCAATATTTATTAAAAATGTGCTAATATCATGTGCTATGTCTGGAATGACCAATATTGGTAATTCATAAACTTTCTAAAATGTTTATCACCCTGGAAATTATTAAACGTTTAACCTATTATGAGTTTAAACCTTTCGAATTAGAAAATGAAACGATTGATTTTTCTGGGAACACGAAACTATTAACGGAAGTTGAGGATTTATGGAAATTTTAAACCTTCTGGAATTTATGAAGGATTTAACCTTTTGAGAATTATAAAATGCTTAATCTTTAGAAGTCGTTGAAATTTTAAACTTCTATCACTAATGAAATGTTTGACCTTTTACAATTTACGAAAAGTTTATGAGAACTATAGAAAGGTTAATCCTTTAAAAGTCACAAAACATTAAACCTTTTAGATTTTTTGGAACGTTTAACCATAGGGGAGTTATAAAATGTTTAATCTGTGGAGGTTACTAAATTTTGAAGTTACCTTCAATTCTTTTTTTTTTAATTTTATAGGTCAAATTATATAAATTATCAAGCAATAAATAAATTTTTCTTGAGTAACAAAAAATGACTATATATTAATGATATCGATGTGAATGAATATTAATTTCATTTTGCTGAATTACCAAGTTAATTTTAAGCGAAAAAATAAGAACGTTTGGTTGACTTAGTAAGAGAAAACTGCTTGGAAACAATGCAGGTAAAATAAAAAAAAAACAGCTAGCACAACTATACATATTTATTTCCCATTGGGTTACTTAAACTAATTTATATAATAAATTCATAAACACATAAATAAATACATTTTAAAATACGTAATATAAACGTTCATCAAAAATAATAAAAAAAAAAGAAAAGAGAAATTTCTGAAAAATGCTTGTGCGAAATAAATATGCAGTTATTTTTATTGCAGAAAATGTTATTAGAAACGAAATAAAATATAAATATCACACTCTTTTTTTTTTGTGGACTTGGCTGCTTACGATTTTTACTATATATTACAAAATCAATACTATCGAAATATTGAACTGCAGATGATTTAAAGTTTTAGATTAAGTTTAAGGAAAAGTTAATCAGTTTAAATATTTTTATTTTAATATCGTTCAATTGATACTCAATTGCGGAAAACTGCTATAAAGCTTTTATAGTTTCAAATAGTAACCTTAAGTGCGGATGTGCGAATTTCTTCGAAGAAAGTGTAGCCGTTATATATATATATATATATATATATATATATATATATATATATATATATATATATATATATATATATATATATATATATATATATATATATATATATATATATATATATATATATATATATATATATCCAATTCCAGTTGTTCACCAGTTGAAAATTAAGTGGCAGTTTGGTGTGTTGACGACAGAAATAAGTAGCTGATAACTTATGTCTTGCTACGTTGAAGTGTTTTGGTGCCATAAAGCAACAAAAAATAAGTAAATAAAAATATACACTTTATTCTAGTTTGATATATAACATGTAAAAATTGTACAGCTAATGTAAAAATTTTATAATTCAAAAATTCAATCCTTGTATTAGTTTATAATGACACACATTTAATATTTTATGCTTTCATTATTCCCTAATTCCTTGATATCAGCTTTTGACTTTCTATCACTTTTTTTTATGCTAAATCAACAAATGGCACAAATTTTCTAGAATTTCAAACTTATTCGTTTTAATGACGCATTACACCTCTGGTTAATTTGCTTTAATTGTTATTATATATATTTATTTTTGTTTAAACTTTCTTTTAAATTCTAACTAATTCTGTTTCAAATAACGTGATATAAATTTCTAGAGATTTCATGATTTAAATTTAACATTCGGCGATATAAACTCATCGAGGCATTTATATAATTGTATACCACCTTTAAACCTCCATTTAGTATATATTTTCAATGTCGAAAGAAATTAGAAAAGTATCAAGAAATTAAAAATACTTTATGTCATGTTTATATCAAGCATAAAACCCTTAATCGTATTTGATTTATGAACTAACGTAAGAATACTTAAGAATTACGGCATAAAAGCATCCCAAGGTTAAATATAGAGAAAATGATATCCACTCTTAAATGTCTCTCTTGTTTCGTTAAATTTATAAAAAATAAATAAAAATTCTTCTGGCTATTCAGTAATTTCAGTCCTATTGGTTTGATGGTTTGGATATGTATTTTTATTGAATATAATGGGAAACCGTGAATTATACTTAACTGAGAAACTATGGAATCATACTATAAAAGGTCCTTTGGCCAATCTTAAAGTGGGGGCATTTAATGACTGCGTTGGTCGCTTAATCTAGTTTTATTTAATAATGTCCCTTTAAATATTTTAATAAATGTTTTTTCTAAGAATAAAAAGAATAAGCAATGTTTTAAAAACTGCAAAATAAAATTCGCTTCTTAATTGAACATTTATGAAAGTATTATACTTTTGTATACATTATACATACATTTGTGCTAACCTATGATTATGATTGAACGATATGGTATTAAATAATTTATAAAAACGCATGTTAAACTTTGAAATTCCTTATAAGCAAATAATACCATAACATAAAAAATATTTAATTTTAACTTTAAAAAGATTAATAAAACTCAAAATGCAACAGGCTATCAAATAAAGAAGCATAATATCTAATGTTCTAAATTGAAATAATACAAACACTTATAAGGACTTCATTAAAATAATTCAAATGATAATATCGGATTAAAATTAAATAAATATAAGAATGAGTATTTTATACATAGAATATAAAGCTCATAAATTACGTATTTTAATTTTAGTTTCATCAATAGATATTGCATGCAAATTAAATATTTAAATCCTAAGTCATTTTTGCTAATGCTAGAACAATCGGAATAAAGAAAAACAGGTTTGTATAATTTAAGGGGAAAGAGTATATATCAACACGTATTACAAAACATTTAATCAAATTCTTTTCGTATAACCTTCTAGGTTTCCATATGAGGAACTTTATTTTTATTTTTTTTAGATGCAGCAAACATTTTAGAATTTATTACACAAGACTTAATTGAAAACTAAATATGTTTTCAAATGCTAAATTGATTTTAAAAATCATTAAACTTAATAGCTATCTTAATAACTAACTTAATAGCTATGATTTAATCAAAATTATATTGTACATTTTGATTGATTTTGTAAAACTCAAATTAGAAAAAAAATTCTCAGATTCTAAATTTTGAATTTTTTTTCCAGATTTGATATATTTGATATTAACAGACTAAACTATTACACGAAATAATTATAAAGATAATTTCAATATAAATTGTTTATTTTTTTATGTAAATACTTTTTTTTATTTGCTAATCACTATCATAATAGTTTGAAAATACTACGGATTGAGAATATATAATCTTTACTATATGTAATTTTTACTAGTTTATATGAAGATAAAGATCAAAATAGTAATAGTTAAATGTTTGAACTAACGCCAGATGACGACAATCGATTAACTAATTCTTGAGTGACCCTTTCTCAAACATACCATGGAAATCATTTTCTGTGAAAAGCGCCCCAAATTAGAAAGTCGTAAAAATTTCCTGTTAGATATTAAATGGTATATAGGCAAACTTTTATTCTCCTTTGATTTAAACTTCTTCTTCCCTTTCTCGAATGATTTTGTCAATAATAAAAATATGTATATTTAAATGGTATATAACAATAAACGCTGTGTGTAAGTATGTCAAGTTGAATTATATTTAAAAACAATTCTTTGCTATTTAAAACAGAATAAATATCTATAAAGAAAAAGCTGTTATTAAAAAAGTATTTAATTATTACAATATTTATATTTAATCATGATATGCATCTTAAAGAAAACAATTCGTTAAAAGTCGATCATTATATCAATAAAAATTGAAGAATAAAACATGATTTTTCAGTATTTTGGATAGTTTTCATGGCTAATAAACAATTTATGAACAGTCTGTAAGAAATCCAATTAAGTTCGTTTTTAACAAGTTATTTATGCATAAAATAATAAAGATTTTTATAAGAATTTATCAAATTTAAAACATTTTGGCTCTTAAAATTATTCAGAGCTAGTAAGTACTTAAAATATTTCGAAAGTTGAAAATGTGAATATTTACAGAAATATACAAATACAAATATATTAACCATTACTTAAGTACTAACCCAGCAATTTTTATTTTTATTTTGAGGCATAAAAATAAATCAAAAGAAAATATACATTTATCTCAGTATATTGTAATGAAAGTAACTTCTGTGAATTATTATGCAATTAATGTTTAAAAAGATTTTTAAAATTACTTTTCTTTTTAAATATTCGAAAAACATTTTTATAATCAAATTAACAACTTCACACAAATTACCTTTATAATTATAAATTTTTTTAAGGCATTCCTATTTTTTAAGGAGTTAATTTATATATTTATTACGCGATATGATTATTAACTATTCTATAATTTTTAATGAAATTATTTTTATTTAATTCTTATTATCTTAATATATTATGAACATATGTTTATCACTGTCTTTTAACAAATTTTTAAAAGCCTATTCTCTTTTTTATTTCATAATTACAAGTATTAAAAAGAAATAATAATACAAAAGTAGTTTCATTTTTACCTTTAAGTAAATTTTTTCAAGAAAAACATTTCTAACTAATATTTTTTTTTGTTCACTATAAATTAAAAATTTTGTTACCTTTAATTAATAAATTTATTAATATTATTTTATTATTTTGTGAAATGCTACTTACCTATTCCCATGGTTATACGATCGACAATTGCTGTTGCTACGGTAACGACGACGCCTTCTAAATCGTTGTAACACTCCTTCAATCTGAGTTGAGTGAATAATAATAAACACGTTGCTAAAAAATCGTCTGCTGTAGATAATTGAGCGTATGGAAGCATACGGCAGAGAGCAATATTTAATTTTCTTGAATAAAACATGTAATTAAAAGTGGTAATTCTTGTCGGATAAAACTTTGGGTAAACACATTTTCCAGGTCAACCTCTTCATAATTTAAAAATTCATTAAAATAAAGTGTGCGAGTATAATTTCAAACGAAAGAACGGTTTCTAACTCAATGGACCGTCTGCAATAATGATTGTGTACATGCCATCATAGAAATGAAATCGCAGCGCACTCTGTCGGAGAAATGAAATAGGTTTCTGATTGGTTAAAAGTTTGCGCACTTTTCAGTTTCATTTTCTTCGAAAGAGGATCTTCGCTCTTTTTACACGCTTTACTAATTTCCATTTCATATTCTTTTGTTTTTATTTTTCTTTAGCAAAGAAAAACCTCAATAGGAATTCATGATTGTAAATAGTTATTTGATGTATTTAAATAAAAATATTAGTTTATTTGCATTTGTGTGTTAATGCATTACAACGAAGAAATATGTTAAAATTCTTTCAAAAATATTTTTCCATAAAATTTCCTTGCTGTTTAAACTTGTCTAACTAAACAAATTAAAACTGAATAATTATAAAGAATTATATATTTATTTAAACAAACCAATAAATAAAGAAACATAAAATTGTAAAACTTAATTTCAAGATAACTTATGTAAATACCTTTATAATTAACATGAGCTACATTTAGAGTGAAATTTAACGAATGGAATTTGTATGTAACAATGTTTTTCCTAAATGGTAAGGAGGAGAAAGATATACTTTTTATAAACTGGTCCTTGTTTTAAACTTAGCTTATATAAAACTAGATAAAGAAAATAATTTAAACTTAAAAATAAGACCAATTTATCTTTATGTCAACAAATGCAATATTTCTTTTTATAAAGAATAAAAAATACTTCATTTTTAATTTATTCAGCAAATATTATTTCAAACCTTAAAAACATTTCACTTCACTCATCAGTAAGCAACAATTTATCTTACTTATTTTCAAATCTTCCAATTGATTTCAAGGTATACATGAAAAATAAAGTAAATCTTTTGAACTTAAAATTGTTTTAATAATGTCAAAATATGTCGTAATAAATGTAATCTAAATTTTATATTTTTTCTAATCTTATTTTTATATTCTATATTATTTTTATTTTTATATTCTTATTTTTATATTCTTATTTTTATATAATTTTATATTCTAATCTTATTTTTGCGAGAAAAGAATTCCTTTTTTATATATTTCATTAAAAATATAACCCTCTAATTACATACAGGTGAAATATAAAATAATGAAGAATTGTTGTGAAAACTTTATTGAAATATTGATTGGAAAATTTACAACTTTTGGAAGAAATGAGAAAATTTTTATTTATAAACTACTTTCTAAAAATATTAAAAAAAATTACTGAAACTTTTTTTGTAAATTTCAAAATACCAATTTCTTATCTAGTGTTCATCGCATTTTCTCTATATGGTATTCTTTGCGATACACTTCTACAAAGTTTTTCCACTCATCAAAACAGAGATTTCATTTATTAGGTGAGCCCCATTTTAGATATTTTTTAATTTTTTTCTCCCAAATTTATTTGGGAAAAGTGAGCAAAAATTAAATCGCAGTCACCATCATTATAGATTACAAAAATTATAGAACACAAGATATGCATTTTTCAACAATATATAAAATAAAGTTATTAAGCTGAAACTGCCATTATATAAATATTTAACACATCAATAATTTTTAAATTTTAGAAAAATGAGAAAAATATTGTGTAAATAATATTATTAGTATTTACACTTCATAAAAAGGAATTTAAATTTTACAATACAAATGGAATAAAAAATGGAGAAAATTATTCTAGACGAATAAGTTTCTAATGAAAAAAAATTGAAAATGATATATAATAATATAGAAAGATACTCTTCATATAATTATATTTTTTTAATATAGAGAAGTTAAAATAATTGAATAATCTGTTTAAAAAAAAAAGAAAGAAAATTCTGTACAAAATCAGAAGATTAAGATAAATGCACTGAAAATTTTTGGGAAGAGAGATGAGAATTTAACGATTCTAATCAATATCTCTTTATACTTTCTGATTGCATGTAAGCAATTATTTATCGAAGAGGCATGAATTTTTTATGCAATAAAATATACATGTAAAACTTTTCTAAAAGAAAATATTCTGCACATAGATATTTAATAATCTTTGGGAAATAGCTCTAAATAATATGGTAATATAGATTTCTATAAAATATACAATTTATGTGTAACGTTTTTTGTGCATTAGCATTTAGAAACACTGTTAGAGCTCTGTATGCATATCTTCATTAACTTTATAGAACTTTCCAAGCATATAATTCTACTCAATAAGTCATAATAAGAAAAACATTTTATAATGAAAGAGTAAAATTTAAAATTATACAATTATAGTGAGTTTCAGTACCATTAGGTCCATAGTAAAATTTTTAGGGGTTACATACACGAATTTAAAAAACATCTTTGTAAAAAAGATACATAATTAGAAGGCAAAAGTATTTTAAACATTGATTTTATTGAAATATAATTATTGGAAAAAGTACATCTATTTCATAATCAAAGTACTGGCAGCCAATACAAAATATTTAAGGTAATAATGTGTATGTCATTTTCTGAATGGCACTGAATCCTCACTTGTGAGTGTAATTCATATTACGATTTTTATGAGCACATACATTAAGTTCCATATTCAGAAATGGGCTATTAAATAAGCCAAACTTTTTCTTAAAAGTTTAGATTTTTAATAAAAGAACTGCCATATATCACAATATGAAATTGAAACTGTATCTTTTAATTTGTATTAGCTCCCTCGCTTCTAGCAAAAAATCAGACGTACATCAGTGACACCAGATTCAATCTGAGTTGGATAATAGACAAACAGGTTTTCATTACACATGATTAAAAAATTTGAATATAAGTAAATTATTTTTGACATCAATTTTGTACCCAAATAAACCTTTGAAAGAAATCCAGATTCATTGATTTTTTGTAATTCTTTTTAAATTCTTTCCTCCTTTAAATTTATCTAAATTGTATCCGTTTTGAGAATGTACTTTTAAAAAGATTTCATTATTTAAGCCTTTTTTATTTTGTAGATATTAAGCACGTTTATTAGTCATTATTTTTATAAAAAAAAAATTAGTGAACATTTTTAAAAAGAAATGCAATCAATTCTATGCAAATATTTGAAATCAAAATTATTAAAAATAAACTAACGAGGTATATAAAATAAGCATTTTCTGTGTACTTGGATATGAATTTTAAAAATAATTGAAGTGCCAATCTGGTAATGAACAATTGATAGGATATATGTCGTGTGTCACTCAATTCTATCATTCGAGATATCTCTCTCTGATTGGTGAAAAGCTTATTGTTTTATGTCAATTTAAATACAACAATTTTTGGTGTATCATTCAATAAGGAGTAAAAAAACCACTAGAAGAAAAATAATGGAAAAATTTATAATATATCATCTGAAATGACGTTTATATAAATATGATATTGTTATTGGCTGTTACCATTACCACATGTAATCTTTTCAAAGAAAGCTGATTTGATAAAATAAATTACCATTAAAAAGACAAATAAATTATTTTTAATAATGATTTTCTATGCAGAGAAATGTACATATAAAGGAAAAATAAAAAGTAGTTTTCTTATTGTATCTGTATTTTAAATTTTTTTGCATCTAATTTTGCAGTACTCCATCAGTTTTGAATGTAATTTTAGAGAGTTTTTATTCATTCACTTGTTTCTATATATATTTAACATTTAATTCATTCATCTTTTTTCAAAGTAAAATGGTTTGAAATAAAAAGGATTAATAAAAGAAAAGATATTATGGGTTTAATAATATTTAGACTTTTTGATTTCCGCTTACTTGGTGCACTCTATTCAGCAGTTCGTGGATTGGAATTTCAGATCGGGCATGGATGTTTGTAGTGGTTCGTAATCCACTTTGAACCGTGAGTCCCCGTCAAATTAGCACTTATGTGCAAAAAATGACTGTTAAACCATAAACAAATTACTATTATTTCTAGTAGATGAAGTGAATTGATATAAGCCAAAGATTTTTCATGCACTATTTACTCTCATCATGGCATTTACTAATGTGATTTGCTGGTTAAGATCCATGCAAAAATAATTATAAAATGAAACAATTAGGTTACATGAGAGTTAAGATGGATAAAAACATATTACATTTAAAAAATTAATAGAAATAAATTAAGTTTATTGGAAGTTACAAGCTAATTATAAATCAAATTACTTTTATAATGAATATAAAGATATGAAAAAGACACCACTCTACAGTAAAAACTTCGTTCAATTTTATTAGCAGTATAACGAGAACTCTTGGAAACGATTGGAAAGCGTGATCTTTAAATAGAAATTGTAAATTTCTTCCTGAATTTAATTCTAAAATGCAGTTAGAATTGTTTTCCTTTATAAAGGTAGTTTCTGCTTGCGAAAAAAAGTTATTAATCTCCTAGTTGTACAAAAATTATTTTTTTCTCCTATTGGAATATTTTTATTTCATATTATTACTGATGTAAATATTACAAATGAGAATTATACGGAGAGGAAAACAAAAGCACTTGGTTGGAACTTTATGAGGGGTCCAGTGCTGTAGATTTAGAATAAGCAGCGGAAGAGAGCGTGCCTTTAAAATGGTTCAAGATAAGACTCTCACACAACTTGGTGCTTGAATCTGTTACTTTTCTTCCTTCCTAAATCTTATGTAATCAATGTTGGAGCTCCTCCTTATCAAAAATAAGTAACTAATAAAAATCAGAGGAAGCCTCGATGTGAGTTATTACTCCATATGCATGGGCTTTCTCTAAAACTTTTTCATGCAAATCCCGCAAAATGGTTACACTGGAATCAATAGTATAAAAGCTTGCAAAATACTGCCCTAAATTGTTCACAAAAGTAAAACCCCAAATATCAAACTTGTCCGAAAAATTCACATTGACATAAATGCTATTTCACTGAGTGATCACCTTTCACTCAGTTTCTGACCTCTTAGAGCATATAAAAACTTTTGAAAAATACTTTTCTTTCCTCAAAGGACTCATTTTAAAAGATTCGGTAACATTTTAAGCATATTTATACGTCAGACATTCCGTTTCGTTAAAAAATATTGAAGTTTGTTGTTTCCCTCATTGAATTTTCGATTTGCTTAAAATCCTGTCAGAATGAATATCTTTCACAGAACAAATAATGGAATTTTCAAACGATAGAAAAATATTCTACGTCCTGATAACTAATATTTTCAGACACTATTTTTAATTTGTTTATTTCAAAATAACTGATACCGATGTTTTTTGATTGCAGCAGTTATATTAATAATTTACTATATAATTAAGTATTTGATGTTTTAAATGCCTATTGTAAAACAAAATTTACGAGTATATTAGCTGATCATACAAACTCTATACAATAATGCACTTAAATAGTTAATACATGATCTGTTTATGAAATCTATTCCGAAATTTATAATTATTAGGATGTTTAGCCTAAGATTGTGAGAAGATAATGAGTTTGTGCTATTGAAGATAAACTTATACATAAAAACTCCCATATTCTGTTTAGTCTTGGATCTCTTTACTCGCAATTAATTTTAAAAATGATTTAAAACTCCATCACTGAAATTCTATCGATTCTTGATAGCAGCTCTGATAAAAACTGAATGATTAATCGATTATCGTGAGATAACGGATTTATCAAGTAAATGAGAAGGAATGATCTTATGTCTAAACGTTATACACGAAGTCTTTAATCATTTTTACCGTTAAACGTGTCTAAAACTCTTTCACGGTCACGGACATTAATTTTAAGAAGAAATGAACCAAGCATAAATAACACTTTGTTCTAATCGGCACGAATTGTGATGAGAGGGAATCTATTTAGTGTGAATATGATGAATATATTAAATACTTTCGCAGAAAAATAACACGTTCGTGTGGCTTCTATTCATGAAAATCAGTTCATAAGCTTGCTTAATATGAAGTATGAACAATACATTCTAAGATGCAAAATTAAAGGATAAAATATCTGAAGAAAAGATAAGAGCTATATTCTTTAGAAGGTAAGATTTCTTAGTTTCGATTTCATGCGAGATAGACACTTAACACCTTGCAATGTTTTATATAAATATAAAGTTTTTTTGTAAGAAATTTTACATTATATCCATATATCGTGGATTTATTACCTTGCTGAATAATTTTGACTCTGGGTCATATTCATGAACTAGATGAAAAATGAGAAAACTCTCTAGCTTTGACTATAATAGATCTATAAACAGAGCCAAAACAGTCCAGTTGCTCACTAATGACTAGAATTGAAGCTAGGAACCCACACTCTTAGCAGTAAGGACAATACGTACATAACTGTGTGGGGAGACCCCGGACTGTACCTTAAGGTTAACGGATGCCTTCTCCCCACACCTCTACGACGTCCCTGAGGGCGCCACCATCTTGGCATTTATAAAGGTAATCAATTGTGTTTACAAATTGGTAGAAAGAAGTTGCAAAACATTTTAAGGGGCTTTAAGCCCTGTTGAACATTAGGCAATAGCATTAAATATTTTCTCTGAGTTAAAAAATAAAAAATATCATGATGTCACGAATAACAATCAATGAAGAAACAATTTACAATCAATGAAAAGACAGTTAACAATTTGTCGAGTAATTATGGCGTTAAATACATTATATAAATTAAAAGCAATAATATAAATAATTAATTATGAAAAAGAAAATAAGATGACATGATATGAAAGATGATAACTATATACAGGCGAGAAGTTTATATAAGTTTAATAAGCAATTTAGCTTTTAAAAGCATTTTAAGTTAAAAAAAATTTTTTTAAAGGTTTCGCAGATACTAAAAGTGTATAGGATTAAAAAAGTTTTTAAAGTTCTAAGGCGGGCTCATAAAGTCCATGGCTAAAAAGTCCATTGCAGATTAATATCATTTGTTAAATGCTTAATGCAGCAAGACACTTTGCACACTGTAAAATAAACAATGAAAAGTAATACCACAATTGGTAATATGATTTGTGATCTTGAGCTCTCCTAAATGTGTTTCGGCACAGCTTGTCCTTACTTGGACCTTGTGCCAATAAAACCAAATTTTTAAGACGCCTTTCTTGAAGGCCCAATTTTTTATATTTTTGTGACACTTTTAAGCTTTTAATCTCTATTTCCATTAAAAACAGGGAAAAAGTCTTTCCAGTTTTTTTAGCAATAGAGACTTTTAAACATTTTATAAGTCTATCCATTTTTTGATTACGATAGTACAAAGAGGAATAAAATGCGAAGAAACATATAGGACCCAAAATTACCTTACACTTTTACTATTAGTCATTTAGCTTAAACTGCTTAAATAGAGAAATGTGCCTCTCTTGCTTATTTATGATATGGTATACTTCCAATTCTTCTCAGTATAAAAGGTCACTATAATTATAATGTCATACAGTTGTTGATAAGTCTTTAACGATCATCAAAGAGATGCTAGTAAAAGGATATATGGATTCATTTTCTTCTAATATTGTCTTAGTGTTCTTGCCTAAATGCGAATAAATGTGTCTGAAACCACTGTTTTGGTTATCCTATTTAAAAGAGATCTTATTTGAGTGTTGTTTTTGAACTGAAGCTGACAATCATCAAGTGACATTTACATAATGATGGGTAAGCTCACAAGCTATACCAAATGTTTTTTGGTAAGGACCAAATGTCCTTTCGAACTATTAGGGGCAATTACCACGTGATTTATACAAAATTATAAGGAACAACCATTGCTTGTACCAAATATTTTATGGTAGGAAACAAAAAAAATATAATGTTTATGAAGATACTGATATAATCTACACAGATGTAATGACGCTGGTAGAATAAAGTCTGTACTAAATATTTGATTCTGAGCTCTGAATATCCTTAAGTCTTATATACATAACAAAAAACCACATTTACTTAACCACAAATACATAATGCTGAGAAAGAACCTTGGTCTGTATCAAATACTTTAACAAGTCCCACCAACTTCAAGCAATTCATACTATTCTATACTGTTGTCGTAATGAACGCCTCGGTTGAGGTGATTTTTGTTCTCATCACAACATGCGAAAGAAGAATATAATGAGTCAGAGGAATATTCAATGTACAAAAATCCTTTCGCCAGACGACTTAGATCTTGGGATGTAAGGAGATTAATTTGTTTTATTAATCTATCCACAGCCAGAAATTGTATTTAGAGTCACATTTGTGATATAAGGTGTTATTGTAGTATTCTCCAATAACAGAAATTTATCTGCTTGCTAATACTGATTACTTATGATGCAATGTAACTTGCTTGTTAGTTATTCCATGTAACAGTTATTCCATGTAACAGTTATTCCATGTAACAGTTATTCCATGTAACAGTTATTCCATGTAATCAGTACAACTAGCTGACGAACAAGTATCTTCATTACGATCGAAGCAAATTTCGCGTATATACAATCCATCCTATATTACTAACGAAAAATTTAAGATGAAGATCTAAGATGCATTATTATTAAATCAGTTTAATTGAAAATAACCAGAAAAATAATCGCATTTCAGATAGCCTAGTATGTGTAAAATGTGCAATTTAAAACGCATTTCTTTTGTACAGAAATCGGCGAATTTGTTTTAAACAAAAATAAAAGTTATATGTTTTCCCAATGTTTTGTGACAAGAATCTCAGTTTTATCTTGTCTATATTAAATTTGTTCTTAACATATCTGATAATAACATGAATGATATTTCTGAGAAGAATATGGAATAGTCAAAAACGACACAAAAAGGAATAAAGTATTAGGGATTATACTTCAAATTTCCCATGTGAGTTGATTCTCTGATTTAGTTCCAGTTTTTTTTTTTTTTTAAACTTAATATAGAGGTAATTTATTCCTTTCTCTTCCTCTCTTCTAATATTTTTACTTATAGAAATTTTAATGTAGTTAATAGTGTAGCTAATAGTGCAAGTGATTTTGAAAAGTAGATTGTAAAATATTTCTCAATATATATTTTAGCAGTGATTTAAATAACAAATTGTCCATAACTTTTATAAAGTATCTTTTATTTTATCAAACCATTCCGTTTTACGTATGAATCTTATTCATTTTACCTATTAATTATTTAGTTCGCTTACTTATAAGAGCTGTTTAGAATGCAGTTGTGTTAAGTGAACCCCGATTGAAAAGCTTTTCATTACATTCGTATGCAGCTCTCTACGAAATCAATCTCTCTTTTTTTTGTAACAACAGTTTTTTCCAGAAAATCAATGCGAAGTATTACTTGCAGAAGAGATGAAAAGAGAATGTTAAGCGAAATCTTTACACTGTTATTCATGATATGTGGCACTAGTAATGAAGTCGATCTCATTTAATATTCCTCTTTTCAATCAGAAAAACCGAGTTAAAAAAATAAAGATTAAATTCTCATTAAACATTTAAAAACTAAAGGCTTATCTACTTTTAGAGATCAACTAAGATCTCGGGCTTTTCATTAATTGTAGCACAAAAGCATGAGTTTATTGGCGATGCTGAGATATCAATTGTCAGAAGTGGACTAGCTGAAAAATGAAGTAAAGCTAGAGTATAATTATATTATTATACAAGCGTTTCATTATTTTTTAAAAACTGATTTGAAATGAAGAAAAAAGTACTTACTGAGATTCATAGTAGCTAAACAGAATAACAACTCTTCGTAGCGATGGATCCTAGATACTGCGGAACAATCAAAGATGGGTGTCACATTTGTGCTTTTTGCATGCTTTTGTAGAAATGTATACTTGGTAGTTTTTCAGATTTCTTTAACTGCGACATATGTTGTCCACTATCAATAAAAATGTCCTCATGAAATATAAAAAGCAAGGAAATGCTTAAAAAATCTTACAACAGCAATATAGCACTTAAGATATCCACGAGTGTTAAAAATATTATGTATGCACTTAGGTATGCTTAGGTTATTGCGGTACATTTCCAACTGTTTGTTTCTTTTGTGACCTAAAAAGTTAAATATATTTAATTTTTCATAATTCTGAATTCCTCCGGATTCAGAATTATATCCTGTCAACATGATTTCTTCCATCAGTCTCAGATATCGAACCAATTATCACTCGATCATGAAAGAAATACTTTCCATTCCTGTCGCTGCAAAAATATATCAAAGTAAAATATTTTAAGTCATTCTCATCTAAGTTTCATTACGTGATAAAAAAAGCAGAACAGAGTAAAATAACAAGTAATAAAAATCTTAACTCGAACTTTTTATATTACATGATAAGTGGATAAAAAAATTCATTTTCAGTTTGGCCCTTCAGATACAAATTAAAATCTAAGGCCGTATTCCTCTGTCTACTGAGGGAAATTTAACTATCAGCGTTGATATAAATCATAACACATTCAAATATCCAACAAATCTTAAGAAGTTTCTGAACATCAGTCAACCAGTCTTTTTTAAACTAACATAAATTAACTTGAATTCTACTAATATATGAATGAATTTAATTACAGCTATCTTTGGCTCTCATTTTAAGTTCTCCTTTATAAGGGTCACCAGTAAGAAAAAGCGTCAATCCCTTTTGCATCCAGAAACTAGCGGCTTCGTTACCTAACTCAATCGAAAACCACTGTGCATGTTAAAAGTTTTGTGTAATCCAATATATCCTGTGTTCTATGATCAGAGTTATTTAGTATACTATCTTTTCAATAATAAGTTATTTAATATACTATCTTTTCAATAATAAGTTATTTAATATACTATCTTTTCAATAATAAGTTATTTAATATACTGTCTTTTCAATAATAAGTTATTTAATATACTATCTTTTCAATAATAAGTTATTTAATATACTATCTTTTCAATAATAAGTTATTTAATATACTGTCTTTTCAATAATAAGTTATTTAATATACTATCTTTTCAATAATAAGTTATTTAATATACTGTCTTTTCAATAATAAGTTATTTAATATACTATCTTTTCAATAATAAGTTATTTAATATACTGTCTTTTCAATAATAAGTTATTAAATATACTATCTTTTAATAGGCCTGATTCACGAATCAACTATATTAACAAGGAAGAAAATTTGAATCGTCATCAGTATGTAATTTATATTAGTAAAATTTTATTTTTGTAGCTTTCACGTGAAATATTCTATATAGCATTATTTTTTATTGTTTTGAATTCCTCATTCATTTTTGCGTGTGGCTCTTCAGAAAATGCTTAAGCAAATGTCTTAAAGATATTAATATGGACAAGAAACAAAAGCCATCTTATCAAGAATACTTGTCAAGAAGATACTTTGGATCTATATTTGAATAATGCAACATCTATTTTACTCATAACACATCATGAAACCATTGAAGAAATTATTTTTAAACAATCGCATATAGTTCCAAACACGGAAAATAAACACGGAATCTCTTTTCATTTTAATTCTTTTTGTCGAATCATTTTACTATGAAGGAAAGATGAAGAAAAATACAATGACAACATATTTATACAACAAAAACATTTCTGGGAAAAACTTTTTTAAAAAAGCATTGTGAACGAAGTCAGGAAGCAAGTGAATGGACAACGGAAAAATATTTTAAATTGATATCCAAAAAAGGCAAAGAGCTAAGGAATTGAAAAGCAGCGAAAACAGCAAAATAAATGACTTTGATTTGTCAAATTTACTTATTATAAAGTTGTGTGTATATTTAAGGACAAAACTGATTTCTTATAAATTTATTTGCACTAAAAACCTTAAATCATAGATTGCAAACGTTAAGTTATATACTATAATAAAGAAAGTTTTCCTATTATCATTATTAGAATTTTGTATCATAATTGCCAGTTTGATTTTTATAGCTATTCTTTGGCAACTCTACGATCATTTTCACTTCGGAGAGTTAACTTAACCAGTTTCTAAAGTTCAAACTCTCTTTGAATTCTAAACCCATACAAAAATTCATACTTAATTTGGGAATCAAACCTATGAGCTGTTGAACTGAAGATCATAGCATCAATAGTTTAGATGTCTTTCGCCTTAACAAAAATTTGAGGAAGAAATCCAAATTAAAAAAGATGTGATAAAATATTTTAGTTTTGTGATTTCCTTTTATCCATACGGATAAAATTTTATCGATGATTTTTTTTTCCATTTTATTTTGATTAGTAGATTTTAACTAGTTGTACTCTTATGAACGAAGCAAGTGCACTTTACGTTTATTGCATGAATGATACTTCCACATGGGAAATGAATGCCTGGCAATGCTGTCGCATTTGGCTTTGGCTTAAATTTTATAAACGTTTATTAGATAACTGTCATAGATTCGCTTTGAGATTTTTCTTTAATAATTTGAAATTTCAAAAATTTTCCAGCTGTAACCTATTATGTAATAAAACAGCACCAGCTCTAGTTCTGGGAAAATTAATTTTTAAAATAATTACAAGAAAAGAGAACACAATACAAAAATAGTTATATGCAAAACATACAAAAAAAAGAACAAAGTAAATACTTTACAATAAATTCGGGTACATGGTATTTTAGCATGTTCCCGAATTTATTGTAAAGTAGCACTTCGTAGAAGCTATAGTTTGACTTTTTTCTGGTATTCCAAAGCAGAAAATACTTATTGCTATTCTAAATCTGATGAAATAGATTAAATTTTCGACATCAGCATTTAAAAATTTAATAACTTGTTTCGTGTTTAAATTTTCTACATTCCTAAATCCTACCAACCTGGATTTCATAATTTTTCAATCCTATCATTCGAATCTGTAGTGATCAATTCATAACTTCTACGCATTTAAATTACGGGCAATCATAAATCGATGAACTTGTATTAATTCACTAGGAAAAATATCTGAAAGAGAGAAAATATATCAGTAAATTGGAAAAATGTGTACTCTACTCGTACTTTAGATTTAAAATTTTATTTTAAATTTTATGTAGACATTTTTTTTTTATACTTCGTGGGTAATCTTGGTTTAAATATCTCTTAAGTCTAAGTGCAAAAGAAAATTAAAAGCCAACTTCAGGAATGTCTTGTTCCAGGAATATTTTTATTTAAAAATATTTACACAAAATATCATATTTTTTTTACAAATCATAAAACCAATGTTTTGAGCTCTCCTACCATCCAGAAGTATCGATTGATTTTAAATATATCTTTTGGATTTTTTTGTAGATTTCTGTCTTTTATCCAAACGGATCACAATGCTAAAAATTCGGCAACCTTTCCCCTAAGAAATAATAATCTGAATTTTTCCACTGTTGACATTAGACATTTTTTTATTCAATTGATTCTTATTTATCAGAGTTAATTTTGACTATACATTTATTTCTAATAAGTTATAAAAATTGAATATATATATTTTAAATATATTAAAATAATGATATAATTTTATTGTTAACCTTCCCAACTTAAAAGTCAAAAATTTATGATACTGTAAAAAAAAAAAAAAAAATGGTAATTTTATTTTGCAAATTTATTTCTTGCATGATTAAAAAATTGTGTACAATATAACTGTTAAAAATTTAATATGTTTCTTTGCATCAAAGTAATTAATATTTTATATTTTTTCCGTATTAAGGTCATAAGATATCTCTGACCAAAAAAATATTTTGAATATCACTTAATAATAAGTATTCTTGATTTTACATTTCTCATTTTTTTTTTTCTAATTTGTAGTGTTTCATAGAAAAGTTATATGAAAATACAAATTTCATAAAATTTAAAAATGATTATACTGCTTACAAAAATTTATTTTAAACTCTTATAAGTAAGATCAGATTAGTAAAATTTTTATTTAATTATTAAGACTAGTGAAATGTTTAATTACTTTTGTTTTATATGATTGTTAGAATCATATTTCCGTTGATCACTTTCACTAAAAGACCAATGCAGACCATTTATCACTTGAAAAGATACTAAAAGACCAATTCAGTTAGGATTTCAAGCCAGTAAAGTGACATTGAATTCTATAGGAATAATTTGCAACTGTCTTCTCAACACAACGGTCCGTCGACCATAGAACATGTATATACACATATTTAAAAAAAAAATTTACACTCATCAGCTAATATTATTTAATATTATTTTAAAAGTCAATTAAGTTTACACAATATAATGTTAAACAGTACTGAACAAAACATTTCCTTCAAGCTCTGAAAATCCTAACTTTTCTGCTAATTTATCATTGCTATTAAGTTAATAGTAATTTACTGTTGCAAAATTGAGATCTATTAACGAATAAAACGAGAGCAAAAAACAATTAGTTAATATAATGAAAGACATTTAAAATCAAAATTAATTGTCACTGTCAAAAATGTAATTTTTATTAAAAAAATTTATTATATTTTTAAAAAATTAAAAAACTTTTTGTGCAATGAATCACAGTCTAATTATTAACTAAAATAATAAATTTAATAAATAGTCATTCGAAAGCAAGTTGACACTTGATAATCATTGAGCAGTTTAAATTTAGTAAAATTTAAAATGCTCAATGATTATCAAATATCTATTTGATAATTAAATATGTAAATTATATTTAAATATTTTAATTTATTTAATGAAATGAACTTCTTTTTATACAAATTTATTTTTATCAATAAGACTTTAATAATTAAAATTTACTTAGACATTATAGCAAAACATGAAGAATTTTCCATTTACTGTTTGTTTGACAGTTCCTTTTAGTTGGGAGCATATTTGATTGAATTTCAGCATGTAAACATAAATAAAAAAGTAATAATTTGATTTTAAATCATTATCATCAGATGTTTTCGAAGGAATATTAATTACTAATAATTATAGAAAACATTTCGAAATAAATAAAAAGCTTACAAATTTAACCGTGATAATTGTGAAAATAAAAAATTCTCCTTATGAATATTAACAATTTATATTGATCTCGTTAATTATAGTCTATATTTAGAAATAAAAAGCAATTCTCGAATGGAAGACATTAAGAATACTTAATATTTGTAAACATTGTAAAAGAAGAAAATAACATTAATGTTTAATTTTTAACAAATTACAGGGAAAAAAAATGTAGCGCAATGATAACGTAAAATTTTTTATTAAATTTTATTTTCTTGTATAAAATTGCATAAATGAGATGAATACGAGAAATATGTACCATTATATTTTTCCTAACTAAAAAATTGTGACCAGTTTCATTTTATCTTAATAATTGCGTCATATTATTAAAAAAAAAAAAGTATAATTTTGTAATCTTGGTTTAAGCAAACTATACACTTCCAAGTAAGTTTAAAATATACATTAGTCTTCCTTTGTCAGCTCTTTCATATTCATTTCTTTTTTATTGAATTAAATAAGTTCCCAAACCTCTTATATATATATATATATATATATATATATATATATATATATATATATATATATATATATATATATATATATATATATATATATATATATATATATATATATATATATATATATATATATATATATTATTAATACTTTTTTTAACAATGAATACATCTAAGACATGAATCCCAATATAGCTTGTTGGCTAAGTTATCTTCCTCTCACTGAGAAGGCCATGGGTTTGAAACTTAAGTGGATAAAAATTCTTAGCTTGTTTTAAGACTATGGTAACCTGGTAGATTAGGACGTTTGCTTTCGATACCGTAAGGTAGTGAGTTCGTATCCCAACTTAATCGAAAATAGTCTGTGTTCACTGAGGGTGGCTGGGGCATGTTAAACATATAGTGGTATCAGTGTCCCATGATACCTGTGAGGATGGCGGACCCAGTTTGGGTATCTTTTGAGTGATCCCTGCTTCTAAATTACGAAGATCTCCTTTCGGGCTACTGTAGTTCACCCACTGGGTGCCCCTCACAATATAAGGTGTCATTACTTCCTTCCCCTTTAGTGGTGAAAGATGGAAAGTCTAGTAGAATGAAATAAGAATTACGCTATAAGAATTATAACGTATATATATTATATTATAACGTGCTTATAAGAATTACGCTATAAGAATTATAACGTATATATATTATATTATAACGTGCTTATAAGAATTACGCTATGCCAATTTTAAATCGAAGTAAAATTAAATTTAAAGTCAGAGTAATATTTTTTGGCTAAGCATTCAGTTGCAAGACTATTTATATCATCTAGAAATGTAAAAGGCATTATACTCAAAAAAAAAAAAAAAAAAAAAACTCCCTATCTATTATAATGATTTTCTCGGGAAAAAAATCCTTTTAAAATATTAAATATATAAATCCTTAAAAGAAAATGAGATAGTTTTAGTTTAGATCATTATAAATCCCTCTTTTTCCGTATAAATGTCCAATATTTATCATTGTAGCAAACGAAAATTAAAAGTTACAATAACATGATTAATAATTACAGAAGCATGATTAAGCGCGTACTTTGTATAGATGTACTGATCATGTTCAATATAGGTATTTTATGCATCTGTTTTGAACATTCAGGCTACATCAAGCATGGACGTACAAAATACGTCCATAGATCTATATTTCATTGATTTAAAACTTATCTATCATTAATATGTTCCTACGTAGTCCATTTAAGGACCATCCAATTTACATTTGATTATGGATGTCATAATGACGTTCATAAAAGATTCATGATGTCAAGTGGATTATATGGTTATAATGATAGTGTCTGTCTCAAACTCTCCTTCCGTACTATACTTTTAAAAGCATGAGCTTCAGTTTCGATTAAGTTTTTCATAGGTGCCGTGTGAGATTAAAATAAATTGAAACTGATTTATCATAAATTAGTTTGGTGAAATGGTTGAAATACATTTTAATAGATTTATTTCCATCTTGTTTTCTGCCAATGCTGTCAATGTTTGTTAAAATAGCTGAAGCCTATCAAAATAAAACTACGAAGAGAAAAATTTGTAAAAAACGATTAAACTTCTTTATTAACGTCTGGGTTATAATGTTGGGTTTGAAAATAAGTAAAATTGTCAACGTTATTCTTTCGATTGATTGGTATTCATCATTTGAGTTATCGTGTTATCAACATTTTGAAGTTTAATGTTAAAAAATTCTGTGAGAACTGGGTAAAATAAACTTGTACGATTAAATGGATTCATTAATTTGTTATTATAGGTACACAGTAAACTATTAGCTAAATGTTTTGGGTGAAGTCTTCTATAATGTGGTTGGATAGTGAAAATATACTCTTTTTACATCACGTTGAAGCTACAGAATATTCTATTAGAGATATAATCAAAGGCATATTGTAGAATCGTAACACAATTTTGCACAAGTGATGAATTTGATACTAGTATTGGCAGGCAGCCATTTTCAAACCTTCATTTAAAATTTTCAGAAACTTTCACTAAACCAACTTTGGCTGTAGGAAAAGGGCCTTAAAATATTATAGTCTTGTAAAAAAATTATTTATTCCTTGCTAATTTTTGCGAGAGATGACGTTTTGCTTGAGAAAAACTAATAATCATTCTTGAAGCTCCTATTATATTTGAGTTGCCAATATTTCAGTTTGAGAAACTCCCGTAGACTTAACATTACGAGATGTCACAGCTCAAATTTTGGCAATTCGATTTCGTCACCATCTTTCCATCAAGCGAAAATAGTACAAGAAATGGTTGTTTATTTTCATTTTTGTTATCATAATTCAATTTTAACGAACGATCGTAAAGTTTTTAATTTTTTAACAGCAAATTTAAATTTTGAATGGGCATATTAATTTCATTATAAAAGAATTTAACTGCTTAAAATTTGACAACATTTTAACGAATATTTTATAATTCAAATTATTTTGTTTAAATAATTTGAAAGTGTTTCCAAATATTGATACAGATATTCTTAATAGGATATATTTTTATATAATGAAAGAGTGTCATACAAAATCTAAAACTTTATTATCGAATGTAATGAAAAAAATATTAAAATTTAGTTTTATTAAAATATCGTATATTTGTTACTTCACATTATTTTTTAATTAACTTAATTTCAATTTTATACAGTTGGAAACCTAAAAATTTAACTTGGAAATTGTGAAAAACAACCCTTTTATAAAAGATGTACTTTTTTAATATTTCGCTAATATTTTTAATTTTGATGGATACTTTCAAATAGAATTAACTCAAAACCATATTAATATTTAATCTGTAAATCTGGATAACTAAAATTAAATTAAAACATTGTATTGATTAAACTTCTGGAATTCGCATTAAATAGTATTCATTTAAGTACTTAATTATTTACCCTCTTTACGAACTTTAAAAAAAAATTGCTTTGTTTAAGATGCATAGATTTAAAAACTCTCTTAAGTACTCTTTGTTCAATCATTAGACATAAATATCTTAGTAAACTTTTATAAATGTTTATTAACAATAAAAACTGCACATTTACCCTTTTCTTTTCATAATATTTTTAAATCTTCACTATTTACGTCTTATATATGCAATGTATTAGGACAGTCCATGGGTAAGAAATTTCGTGCCCACAGACTGTCCAAAGTTAAGGAATGCCGACAAGAGTCTAAATCTAATTTTTAAAAAAAATGTGCCTTCAGACAATCGTACTCTTTTAGACGATGAAATAATGCTTTGACTTAAGAAAATAGAAAGGGTGAAATAATTGGCAAAGCCAATTAATTATAAAATGTTAACATAAGGACATGCTTACATTCCCAAAAAATATAATAAAAAAGATAATAAACTTAGTAAATGAATACAGTAATATATTGAAGAACTTGTTTTATTTTCGTAATAAATTAGGAATGTTATAGAATAGGAAAATTTTTAATACATTGATATACAGTGTCTCACAAAAGTGATGGGGCACTTGTGCTTTACAAAAGGAAACTGTAATAAAATTAATTAAAAATACATGGACAAATTTTTTGTGGGTGTGTTTTATATTTAAAATTATTAACAATTATTACATACATAGCATACATTTTGTCAAAATATTAAAATATTAATTAAATAAAAATACAATTGCTTAGAACGGAGGAAAAAAAGCTCACATAAGTGATGTGACACTTACTTTTCAGCAAATATTTATCCAAAAATTTTAATTTTCAAAAGGTTTTAATATTTAGTTGGATTTTCTTTTACTTTTAAAATATGATTTAATCTTCTTGGGATAGATTTGACTATTTTTTTTGTAATTTCTGATGTGATTCTACCCCATTCTTCTTGATTCTCCAATTTAAATTTTTCTTTTGAAGAAATGGTGTGTTTGCAAATTTTTGATTCCAATTCTTGCCAAATATTCTATATGGAATTTAAGTCTAGAGATTGTGGCAGTGTTTTTATTATTTCAGGACAGTTATACCATAACCAGAATCTAACGTTGAAAGCAGTTAGCTTGGAGTCATTGTCCTGGTAGAATTTAAAATTGTTATGAAGGTTCAATATTCGTGCCGAAGATTTCAAATGTTGCTCTAGAATGTCAGTATACTTGTATTGATTTATCTAACTATCAATAAAAGCAAGATTACCAGCTGCAGTAAACGACATACACCCCATACCATAACTCCTCCACCATGTTTTACTGTTCGCACCAAGCTGTGCTTACGAAATTTTTCCCTCAATTTCTTCACACCAAAATTCTACCGTCAGAACTAAATATATTACATTTACTCTCATCAGCAAATATAACTTTATTTCAACAATCAAAATTTTTATTTATGATGGATTTTGCGAAAGTTATTCTGAGTTTTCTATTTTCACTTACGAAGAATATTTTCCTGATATCTAGCAGGCCCTACCGCAATATCCAACAGATCAAATTACTCTTCTAATAGTCTGAGGAGTAACATTTACTCCATATGATGCTTGTAAATCAGCAGCAACTTATTGGAGCACTCATTCTTGGATTTTATTTATTTATTTATTTTAATAATAATTCGAACGACAACTCGCATTATTCCATTGGGCAGCTTTGATGGTCGGCCATGTCTTTTTTTATTCTGAATTATATGATTCTTTTTATATCGTTTAATGATATTGAAAACTGTTGAATGACTCAAGTTAACTGTTTCAGCAGTTTCTCAAATACATTTTCCACTTTCAATATGCAAATGAATAATTTTCGAACTTTAGGCGAAGTTTCTTTTCGTTTAGCATTCATGGCTGCAGACAGCTAAAAAACGCAAAAATTCCAAAGCAATCTGGAGAGAAATACTGCAGACGATTTTATAAATTATTACCAATTGCTTTTAAATAAAAATAAATCACCCAAAAATATTTTTATTGCTTATTTCAGATTATTTTTGTTGCATATCTAATGGTGTCCCATTACTTATGTGAGCTATTTTCTGCTCGTTCTAAACAATTATATTTTTATTAAGTTAATATTTTAATATTTTGACAAAATGTATTTTAAGTAATAATTGTTACTAAATTTAAGTATGAAACACACCCACAAATGTAAATGTTCCTTTTGTAAAGCACAAGTATCCCATCACTTTTGTGAGAAAAAATATTTTTATTTTGACAAAATATTTTTAAAAAACAACATTAGAAAAATATCAAAATTTAAGAGTGAAATTGATTCAAACAAAACAAAAGATATTCCATTTTAAATGTTAATCTGAATTAATTAGCATTTTAAAAACTTGGCTACAAGCAAAATTCCCCAATATGAATTTATCATGAAATCTGGAATCTACTTGTTAAAATATAGCAACCTTAAAAATCGTATCCAGAAAACCGATGTATCATTAAATCTAATATAAAACAGTTACTTTCTTACAGCAAACCTGAAATAATTCTCAAGTATTCATTGGACAATGAGAATGAATTGCCAAAATTTGTGCTGTGACGTCAAGTAATATTAAATATAAGGGAACTGCTCAAACTGAATATCTGCAACTCTTTATACTTATAATATTTAATCCATAATACTTATAATATTTAATCATCAGATATTAGTGATATATTCAATCTTGGATAAGTTTGGTTTATTTAAAGAAGTAATGATATTTTTATTAAATGGGTATTTATTCTAGTGAAAAAAATAAATAAAGTTTTAGATAAGTACAAATACAGTGAAGTACTCACAAAATGTTATTTGTTAAGATAAATTTGGCAACAGGATATTGTTTACAAACATTCGAAACATGGGTTTCGGATTGATTGTCTTGAAATAAAAGTTTGGGATTGATTTTTCTTTTGCTCTATAAAATGTCTGTTAGTCATCCTCTATTAAAACAATTGAAAGGTAATAAGCAACATATACTCATTTAATGTTTAATTTACTGGGTGTTTTGTTAATTTGAGGTATTTTATATTTAGTGTTGTCTGCTTAGGAGCTGTCTAATTTTGTTTTCTCGCTTAAAAAATATTGCATGATCATATTGTACGTATATTAATTAAATGCCGATGAACAACCGTAAAAGCAATAAAAATGCATAAGCTATGTGTGTTAAATAGAAACTATAAAAAAATTAATAAAAATTACAATTTCATCGTACCAAGTGACAAAAAAGGGACTATACTTGAATTATACAATATTATTACTATAATACTGCTTTTTAAAGTGTTCCAAACTCAATTGTTTTCAAATTTAAGTATGAAATTGAAAACACTTTGTTGATTATTTTATTTTCTAACTGAACACACACACGCACAAAAAAGACTAAGTAAATTTTCTATGTGGCTTTTATAATTATTATTAAGTTCATGTTTGAATTTTTTATTCATTACTTTTTCCTGGTGATTCAATGTTTTTTATTGTTTTATAACTTTTAGGTCAAATTCTCACTCTCAGAAATGAAAATGAAACTGACATTCGAGACTTTCACCCAACATTGCTTCATCTTTGTCAGACTTTGGAAGAAATCTTTCAAAAAGGAATAAAGAGTATATAACAACTTGTTTTTTAATAATGCAAAATCTATTGTAAATTAATGTTATAATATTAATTTTATTTTAACATTTTTTTTTAAAAATATTGCCTTAAAATTATTTATTAAACTTTTTATTTTAAATTAAATTTTATGTTGCTTTCAACTTTGGTTTGTATATAGAAAGTATGTATGTCAGTTGTATTTTTCCAGAAAATTTATGTATTGTAATAACATTTTCAGTTTTTTGATTAAGTTTTAATTGCAAATATGATGTAAATGTACTTATTTAATTAATATGAAACCTAAATTTTTGTTTGGGGAGGTATAACAATTTCATCTTTATTTGTTGTCTAAGTTTTCTATAACAATGTTTATATTTTTTTATATATTTCGATCTTCTACAGCTCGAATCAATGCGCCATTTGGTTTGATGAGAAAAGATTACTGGTTTTGGATTTATCTTTTATATGAACAGCGTGATCAATATAGGTATTTATGCATTTTATAAATTATAATTTTAAGTATTGTCAAAATTTTTTGCTTATATTATATTTATATATTTTATTATGATAATTAATTAAGTCCCCTTAATTATTTTTATTGTTTTATGAATACCAACCCAATATTTCTTACTTATCTTATGACTTAAAGCTGAGCTAGTAGTTGAAAGCATTTTGCTCTCCAATTCAAGAGTTTATAAGTTGAATTCTCTCTCATCTCAAATGTAGATATTTGTAGTAATTTGTAATGCATTAAATTGTGTAGATTTCAATGAATAAACCTTAACAAACTAGAAAAATGGGTGAAATTATTAAAAATTGCAGTATTGTTTCCAATCTGTTTCACCTATTAGTTTTTTTTTTTTTTTTTACAAAACAAATTCATTTAGTATTAGACTACTGCCACCCATTCAGAAAAAGGGTTCTTTCACTGGTGTTAATCTGTTATATAAATACTAAATATTTAAATTCCGATGTAAAAAATTTTTTTATAGCAGTTTGCAACACTGACATACTGTCATATGGAATATTTTGTATAAAGCAGTATATAGTCAATTAGAATCTTTACTTTTCATGAATGGTCTGGAAATTCATTGAGAATTTACAGACTTTTTGTTCTGTTTTACATGTCAGTTATGAAGTTAAGTAATAATTTTTTTTGTTAATTGTCTCTAAAAATGTTTTTATAAAATTGTGTTTATAGTTTACTTAAAAAATACAACCTTTTTGAAAGATAATATTAAGGAAAAAACTTGATATACATTTTTATATTTTAATTCTTTAAAAATTGGGTTATTATTTATAATTATGCATATATAAATACACTATTATTTTACATTATAATACATGCTTATTTTAGATTATATACATTATAATTCAATTAATAATTATTATTGTTAATTGAATTTTTTTATATATGTTTTTTTTTTTTATTTTATCACAGAAACATTGCTGTATAACTTAAAATAATTCACAAGCATTAAAAAAATTCTGTGATTATATTTAATTACATATTTAGTAATTATATTTC
The DNA here is from genome assembly GCA_030067965.1 of Latrodectus elegans. NCBI lineage: Eukaryota > Metazoa > Arthropoda > Arachnida > Araneae > Theridiidae > Latrodectus > Latrodectus elegans. Next base: position 36,851,201 of record CM057810.1, read on the forward strand.
TTTATTTTCTTTTAGGTTACCATTTAGTTTAGTGGAAGCTATTGAAAATGTACACAGTTGTAAAAAAGTAATTGCTTTGTAATTACAAATTAAAATCTGCTGTTTTAATTATATATTTTTTGTTTTAAAAATTTATAAAAATTTCACATAATTAAGGATAAATATTGCCATTTTTAAATTAATGTTAAGGTAGAAAAACATTTTCCTTTATTCTGTTTACTTATTTTGCAAATATATATTTTAGTTAAATGAGCATGATTTGTTATTGACATTTAATGTCTGTGCTGAGCTGTCTCACCCATGTAAATCCATTTTTTCCTCAATGTATATATTCTATCTCATATTATTTTTGGTTCAGTTTCTGTAATCATGAAAATTAAGTTGTAATAATTTGCCTATATTCTGTTTGTTGAAAAATGGCTGGCTCTTTTGAATGGGGAGTTCTCTGATCTACAGCTCTTTGTAGGTTTCATTGTCATTTTAGGCATGAATGCTTATAGTGGTTTAAAAATCATTTCAAGCTCTCTTTCACACTCATCTCAATTGAATTAACCCTTATCACTTAAAATGTTCGTAATTGAATTTTCTCTATTGTAATGATTCACATGATTTAAAGATCAAATTTCCAGAGGTATGGTAACTGAACTGTTTTAGTTTTAGTGGCTCATTCTCTGTGGGAACTAGATATAAAATGGTTAGTTATCTGATTTTCAATCCAACAGTTTGTGGATTCAAATTACATCTTGCCTGTGATTACTTTCAGTTCCTTAGAATTCATTTTAGTTTTAAGTTCCAGACAAATTAATGCTTAAAAGCAAAAAAAAAATTATAAAAGAAAGGAAACTGGAATGACTAATAAATTTCACCATTGTCAAGGAAAGTTTAATTCTTTTGGATGAATAATCTTATTGAATTTTTAGCCCCTAATGATTTTTGTAGCATGTGAATGAAGCTCTTATCGATGAAAAATATTTATATATGGTAATATACTGGGAATGTTCAAAAAAGTCTTTATGAAAGTATTTTTAAGTTGCCCACTGTGTGGGCTTGAAGTTTTTGAATTTTTTGTTTTAAAAACATCAGTTTTTAGTCACTATGCCTTTGAAAAGAATAATTTGCATTTAATATTTAATTTTATTAACTATTAAGAAAATAATTGAGTCCAAAAGTGTTTATTCTAATGTTTATAGTATAAACAAGCTGACAGTTAATGTAAAGCACTGATTAGAAGATAAAAATAAGGTAATTTTAATGTCAAATCTGAAAAATGTTTTCTTCATGAATAAATTCCTTTTTCTTAGTGGGTTTATAATTCTTGTTATTTGTATAGGAACATATTTCTTATAACTGAGATGTAATTTGCATATTTTTAAGTAAACTAATATGCAACAGAATATATTAATGTATTGAATTTGAAATATTTAGCTTGATTATTTCATAAAAATTGATAATATAAAAGTTAAGAAACTACTTATATTTTTTAAAAAATTACTTCACATGGAAAAGTTATTATTTTAATTGAAATATAAAATAAATAAGTAAGTATATTATTTTCATTTTTTATGTTATTGCTAAAATTAGATAATTATCATTGTTTGCTTTCTTTTAAACATAGGTACATACATATCTCGGAAGAGGAAGACTGTTTATTAGAATTGCTTTATTAAAAAAAGTTTTGCAACCTCTTATTCAACTGTTATGGAAAGATGAAGTATTTTTATTTGTAAGTATAAAAATTGAAATCATCTATCCTTTTATTTTCCGAAACAGTTTTTAAAGTACTTTAAAATTTAAATTTCATAGAATATAAAATTTTAATTGTCATGTTTCTTAATTATAAAGCCATTTATATGTAATTAATGGTATATCATAAGACATTGTGTCTGAGTTTCCAAAATATTATTTCATAGATATTTCTTGTATTAATGTATTATTTTTTAAATCAAATCTAGAACAACTAATTAACTGTCTGCCATATTGCTAGTTTTTCCAAAGTGATATTTATGATTTAATTTAACAGCAGCAGATTTCACGTACATTTTTCTTGTTGTCATATGATTGAAATTTTTGCTGAGCATAGAGAATGACGTAAAAGGGGAAAAAAATGGTGATTTGTCAACAATAACAAATATGCTCTGTAATTTCTTCATAATTTTAATTGTGCACAAAAGTTGAAAAAACAATTTTACTATTCTAGACTTACAAAATATCATTCATATTAATAACAACTTTAAATATGCATTGTATCTAAATGTACACAAAATTAATGAAATAAAAAAAATACATAAAATACTAGGAATAAAAAAATAATAGGTGAACTTATAATTTGTATTACATTTTTAAATTTATATAAAATTTAAAAAAATATTTAATTTGATATATTTTTGAAAACTCTTTTTAAGATAATTTCTAAACATGATTATATGTACTATATTACTGAAGGTATTTACAGATTTTTGGAGTGAATGTACTTATAGAATTTAATAGTAAATGTAAGAAGACAAAAAATAATTTGACAATATATTCTTATATTAGAAATGAAAAATTGTCTGCAATGAATTAAAATAATTTTTGCTACAAATTGTTCAAAGGTTAACTAAAATTTGATGTCTTTATTTTAGATCATTTTGAGGAGAAGTACTTATGTATGTACTAATACATAAAGATAAATTCTCATAATAATTTACAAATGCTGTCAGAAACAGTTTTAAAGTTTCATGAGTAAAAAAAGGCAATACAGTTAATATAAAACTATCAACTTTTATTTCAGACTGTTAAATTGGAAGAAAAACATAAAAAAAGTACCCTTTCTCCCACAAAAAACAATAATAAAATTTTCTGTTTCAATTATTACGAAAGCTTTGACTACTTTTGCATGTATTAAAATTTTCAGTTAATCATTTCATGTCTGAACATATTGCTGATAGAAAGAAATACAGATTCTTGTATTAAAATTATTTATTTAATTAATAAGTTAATATATAATATCACTGTTAATGAAACTTGATTATATTTAAATGAATAGAGTAGTAAAAAAAAAAAAAAAAAAAAAGCGAAATTTATTACTGAAAGGCAGACATTTATGAGCATGTTTAAGAATGGGAAGAAATTTTCAGGAAACTAATTATGATTATTTTCAATATTTTCTATTAATAGAAAAATAAATGTATATAACTGTAAGAAAGAAAGTGTGTATATTGCTGTAAGAAGCTAATATATAATATATAGTAGGTATTAAAATCACAAATATGTATATTATAAAGCTAATATTTAGATAACTATCCTTGAATAAGATATTCCAGAAAATTTTCTTAACAAAATGATTAGTATTAAGACAAAGCCAGAAATTGTACTTTAAAATCATTTACCATATTTCTACATACAGTTGATGCTCGTTTTTATTAATTCAATGGGACTCATAAAAAGTTCTTGAAATTGAAAATCAGTGATATAGATATAGAAAAATGAGTGTTATATATCTTATTAATATTTTTTTCATCAAGCTCCTCTCTCTTTATTAATAAAATACTATTAGAAAAGAAATATTTAATATGCATTGCATACAAAATAAAATTCATACTTAAAATCAATTCTAACTTTTATTTTTTGATGAATAGTCAGGCAAAGAAATCACTTATTTTTCATTTCAAAGCTACATATTTAAAAGTACATTTTTCATTCATTATGTTCTCAATCAATTAATCAACCATCTGATATTTCCTAATGCAAATCAAATTGGAGGCCACACGTGAAAAGTCTTGGAACTGAAATTTCAATCAGCAGTGGGTTTCTTAATGAATTTCAAGTCATCCTAACTCAAGTGATCTGGTAAACAATGACTTTCTTCAACATTGCTAAACATTGGTTTTCTTCAACTAGAGTGGTTTTTAAATAAAATCTGCATATAAAAATAGTGATTCATAAATGTTCCATTTCATAAGATATTTCAAGTCTCCATATAAAAATACATTACAATATTTGCACTTTAAGCTACTGGTTACATTCTGATACATGGGTCATAAGACATTAGTTTAAGTATAAGAAATTCTATACAAATTGCTTAAAAAATATCTGGGGTTTCTAAATTAGCTATTATCCATAAATCAAAGGATTTGTGGTTCTTCAATAAAGACATTGATTTAATTTTCTCAATCATAAAATTAAAAAATCAGATTATAAAAATTAAATGCATACAGAAGATGGATGAAAATGAGTTCATAAATATGAGAATTCTCAAAATTTTAAATGATTCTAAGTGAGGATTATAAAATTATCAATATGTGGCATGTGTCAAAGACCAGCCTCATTTTCATAAAATTGTGTGTTCATAAATTAGAGGATCATGAAAACAAGCAGCTACTGTAAAAGGTGACACAAAGCTGAAATCAATTCCATACTCGGTTTATATCTTTAATACATTATAAATTGTGATATTTGTTTACTGTGTCATTGGAATTTTTAGAAATTGCTTTACTGGTAGCAAACCTACTAGTTTAGTTGGAGTTCAGAAAATTATATTGTATAAACAAAAAGAATCTTGTAATCTAAAAAGTTCAATGTCTTGGAAAATCCATGATGCAACATGGTTGTTCAAAAGAATGTCTATTAAATAAAAACTTTAAGAAATTATTAGACGATTTATACAAATTTTATATTATCTTCAACACTTTTTTTTAAAACTATTAATTTTATTTTTAACAAAATATGTAAACATTGAAATATTTATTAACTAAATTTGATTTTAAACATAGACCAGATTCACCTAAATTTAGTCCGGCACCTATATATATCATACTTTTTAAATTTTTTTATCAAACCATCCTTGCATTCTGCATTTACATTTTTAGTTTTTCGTATGTCTAAGTTAATAATTTGAGTTTATAAAATCTGTTGAATAAATGATAATTTTTTGAAAATCATTTCTACTTTCCTTTTAGTCTGTGTATGATCCCAAATCATCCATTTTAGGAAATGAAATCATGTTTGGTGAGTTACAATTTTTCTGAGTAATTTTTCTTCTCTATTAGATTTTTTCCTTATTATTAGAATTTCATTTATTTTGTACTGTTTAATTTTATTCTTGCTAATTAAAACTCTTCCAAAACCATATAAATATGAAACTTGCTAACGTTTATAGCATCAATTAGTTATATTGATTTTGTTTTAAATTAGTTGACTTCTGTATAGTTTGAAATTATTGTAAATCGAAGATATCTTTTATTTAATGTTTCATTATTGGTTTAAAAATGAACTTTTTGTTTGAAAAGTATTTTAATTTTCAGATATTATTTTCATTGATTAAAATAACATCACAAATTTTCTCTTGATTTGTTTTAACAATTAACAGCAATAATAAGTGTTACTTTCTAGTTATTATAAAAAAATATTTTTAAAACATGAAAAAATTCAAATTACATTTATTTATTCTCTTCGTTTCAAGTGATTGTTACATAGGGACTTTAAATTCCATACCCTGAAAATATCTATTTCCTTGGCAATATATTTATGAAGAAAATAACTTTTTTACGTTTCTTATTTATCAAATCTAATTTATAGATTATTCCAAGTAACATTTTTAATAATGAGTATTTGTTTATTTATGTATTGTGATTAATTTATATTTCTCTTCAGAACTGGATGATACTTTTTTTGTATTTTTTAGAAATATTTTCTTCTCTTTTGCATGAGCTAAATAAAGTGGACTTCAAGTTGGAAATAAAGGTAAATTTTTCTCACATTAATATGTATACACTTATTATGTACTGAATTTCATACACTTATGATATGCTTAATTATATATATATAATTATTTAAAATTAGGTATTTAAATAAGAAACCTTTTAAAAGCTTATTAAAAACAGTTACGAAAACATCAAAATGTCAGTCATTCTGTTTTATGTTTAATTATATGCATTTATAAAATTCAGCATATATTTTCCAAATTGAGCAGACATTCAGTTTCAAAATTTTGGATTGAAATGCTGTATTGTTATATTCATTACTACTTACAAAATAATCTAAATTGTATCTTACTAATTGAGAGCTTATAAAGTACAGGGTCATCAAATGTGATTAATTCATTTTGGAAAGATGTTATTTTCAAAAGTATGAATAATAATTTTATGATAATTTACTCTTATTTACATATATGAGAGATATGTTGAAAGAACTATAAATTCACTATGGTTGTATTGTGTATACTTGGAGGCAGAATAAGTCCATTATCTTTCTAATGTAGTGAAGCAGTTTGAATTTAGTTCTACTTGAAAATGGGAGAAAATCAAAAAAAGCTTTTGTGTCTTTGAATATACTAGCTGTTTGTATGTTATAGCTGTACAGTGTACTTCTAGGAGAGACTATGAAAAGAGCTGCTTTGTACATAAAGAACTTTGTGGTAGTATCATCTATTTATGGCCACTAGTTGTTTGCTTTAAAATCGATGGAATGAATTTGATTATCATTTGAATGAGCATCTATCACCAAAGGGGCACTTAAGATAGAGAATGAATAAACTGGGGTGTAAAATATTAGCAGAGAGTGTTTAAATTTAATAAGAGTTTGTAATTTTCATATATCTTTTACATTTATATATATCCATTTTTTTTATTGAAAATATATTTTTTCAAAATTAATGAAATATATGTGATGATTCTATGTGTCGAATATTTCAAATTTTCATTATTTAAAAAAAATATTTTTATCTGAATAATGTTTTTAAAACAATTATTATACAGACATTTAATTATTAAAAAGTTATATTATAAAATCAGTACAATGTCTAGTCAATAGCAATCGGTTAATCATATAACATGCTATCGATATGCAGCATAGATAAATACTTTCAATATAGCTGTTGCTTATAAGTCAGAAAAAATCATAATATATTAATTCCTTTTCTAATTATTCTTCTGTGGAATATAATATTATAATAATAACTTTAACATTATTATAATTTAAATATAATAATAAACTTAATATTATAATATCTTTTTTAATTTTTTGTGAGATAAAATTCAAATAACCTTTACAATTTAATATAAAATTAGTTATCATATTACAACTTCAATAAGTTTGTATTTATTACAATAAGCATTTTTTTTTTAGAATGCAAGCTTCCTAGATGAAACTTGGCAGTTAGGTGTAAGTTTAAGTTGTGTTTCTGATTTTACTAAATTTATTTTCCAATTCACAATTTTTGAAGGTAACTATTTGATTCTTTTTACAGGTTTATAAGAAATATGAGTTTGTCCCATGTAAAGAAATGGGTATTACTTTTGCGTATGTTGCATTTTTCCTATTGTAACAGTTATATAAAATCAGTTTAATAATTTTACCTAAGAAAAAAAATCTTCATTTATGTTACATTCTCTAATGTGTGTTCCTTTCTTAATAATCAACATATTTTTCAAAATTTTATAATATTTAAATTTTTGTATCTTGCTATATAGGTATATCAAAGGAAGAATTGTTGTGGTGAAAGTAGACCCTGGAAGTGTTGCTGCTGAAGAAGTTAGATATGCTCATTATTAAAATATTTCATAAAAGCTATCAATTTGTTGTTGAAAAGTCTGTTTTATGAGAAAATTCTGAGTTTATAGATATTTTTTAAAAATATTATTAGTAGAAGTATTATGAATATATTGTTCTATACATAATGTTTGTCTTCTGTGCAACTTACATAATTTCAGATTTCTTTAAATTTTAGTTAGAAAATGTGAAATATAATTATTAAACAAATGTAACATCTTGCCTTACAAATGTAAAAAAAATTTTTTTTTTCATTTTTGTAATTGTATTTCTTTTTTATCTGTACTTTGTTTATGCTTTTGTCTTTATTGAGATATATTAAAATATTAGTCATCACAAATTAAATTTTCTTATTTTAGAAATGCATGCCTTTAATTATGTTTTCTGTCTTTGGAAACAGGATCAAGAATAATGGCTTAGAGATAAAATGTCTGGCTTTTGTATAAATAAAGATGTACCTTTTTGGTATAATCTTTAAACCTTTAGCTCCCATCCTGCCTTAAACATCATTTCATGCAAAATTAATATTTGTTTTAATATATCTTTCTATTTACTTCATGCAAAGTAAATGAAAAAATCCATTAAAACTAATATTTGAATCTGTTTTAATGGATATTTCCATTTACTCTCTCTTTAGGAAATTAATGATCATGTCCTAGGAATTATTAGCTTAGATCAAATTTACCTTCTTCCTATAGAGACTTCCTAGGGAGATGCTATGATCAAGGCGATTTGTTTCCCTTCTAAAGTTATATTTATCTTTAAATAAATTTTTACTTAAAACAAATTTTTCATCAATTTTGTTTGATGCATTTAAAGCCTCAAATACCCATAGGAATACTCATAATATAAGAAAAAAGTGTTTTTATTATTTGAATTCAGAAGGATTTGTAATGCATATTTTAATAATAAAAATGCAGAGTAAGCTGTTTATGCTAAACAAGCCACACAAATTTTATTTCTAAATTTTTAAACTATAGTACATCTTTTGAAAACTTAAATCTTCAATTGGAATGTCACTTGCTCAATGCATGCCTTTCTTTAATATTCACAAATTTAACTCTTTCATTAGTTGTTCTTCCTAAAAGTGTTTTTATTGGCTGCTATAAGGACTACAAATGATTTATAATGCATGTAAAATATATGAGAAAGTTTTTAGCATGCATTTTGGAAATCAAGTTAATGATTTTTTTACAAGTGGTTATTGATATTAACAAGAAATGAATGCATGCTAATTTGTAATTTTTATTGAGACAAATGAGAGAAATCTGGAGATAATTTATTATCAATAAATTTTCATGTATACTATCTGTAAGATAAAAGAATAAAAAGTTTGAAATTATTTAATACTTCATAAATGCATAAGTATAGCCTTTTTGAATTCAGTATACTTATTTCTCTTGTCCTGCTATTAAAGTCTGTCATGTTCCCATTCATTTTTGTTTCTACAATATTTTTATTAAAATCCGTAAAAAATGCATCATGTTCATAAATGCTAAATATTATATAAAAACAATATTTATATTTTTATACACATATTATTAATAAAAAATTATTATAGTCAAAAAATAATAAATCATTTAAATTAAATGCAATAATGATCAAGAATAAAATTTGCTTATATTATAATAAGATTTTTTGATTTGTTTTGTATTTAAAAAATCTATTTGATTTTACAAAAAATTCAATTTAAAATAATTGGAAATATTTAAAATATTTTCAACTGTGCATTCTTATAAGACAATTTTGTTTATTTATATGCTTGCATATAATTATAAACTAATTACATAATGACAGAAAGTAATTCACAAACAGAAAAAATATAAATTAATAATAATTGGTATTTTGTATCTATTTCTCTTTATATTGAAAAATTTTATACCTTGCTCTATCTTTTGTAACGTAATTAATTTTCCTAAGAAAACTTTAAGTGAAATCTTTAAATAAAATTTTGACCCCTATATAACAAAATTTGACACCAAATTGTAAAAGCCCTATCTTTCAGTTAAAGAATTTATAGGTTTGATTCCCTCTATAGACATTTCTAGTGATTTGTAATCAATTTTAAATATTTTATTATTAGATCCTAGTCTTTTTAATAAATGTGTGTGAAAAATGACCTTTAAGCTACAAACAATTCAAACTATATGAAAAAATTAAAAAGCATTATGTATGATGATATTTATTTATGTATTAGTATGCATTTATAGTTATCTGAAAATAACTATGAATAATGTTTCTATATTGTAAGGATAAAATTTGAACCATTTCTAGTTTATGAAAAACAATATGGAAAAGAAATATGTTTTATATAAAAAGTATATTGTAGAAAATATTTTCAGAAAAATAATTAAAAAACTGAAATTTCAATATATAACAAATTTTATAACCAAAGCTATTTTCAGAATAACAACTATTGAGCTATGATAAAACTCCAGCCAGTTTCGAGAATAGGTTTTTCTACTAGCTTTCTATCATCATTGGTTTCTTAACTTGTGAGATGAAAGTGCATAACATTTTGTAAACTATTATATATGAAGACAGGTGAAGAACAGGTTAGATTGTGATAGAACATGTATAACATCCTCTTGTTATGATTTATTCTATGAATAAAAAGGCAAATATTTGCATCATAGGCCTATTATTTTATGAGCTATAAGATGTCATTTTTAGGGATAGAAATAATTCAGTTATGGATACCCATTATCCTTAGATGTTTTACATCACATAATGAATAACTTAATGGCTGAAAGTCGTTGCTATCTTTAGAATGTATATCATGTTTCTCTAAGATAACTTTTCATTAATAATATATCCTATTCAATTATTCACTCTCATCAATATGCATTGGGGGAAACAGAAAAGTAACTCTTTTTTTTTTTATCAATTGTTACTTACTCTAAACACATATATATTGGAGACCTTCAAATTTGATGAGTGCTGTAACCACTCCTGTAGAACAGAGTGAGTGAAGGGTAACGCAAAAGTTGAATAATCCTATTTTTGTATAAAATAGTGTAATAAGCAATTACCTTTTCAAACAGTTATATATATATATATATATATATATATATATATATATATATATATATATATATATATATATATATATAATATTTCTTTAAGTGTTTTACAAATTTCCTACTTGATAAGTTGATAATATAAATTAAATGTAGGAGGATTTGCATACTACATACTTTTTCATTTCAGAATCAAATAGAGCCAGGAGATGTTTTGGATGAGTTATATGGACACAGTTTGTACAGATGTAGTAAAGGCTTAATATCAGCCCTTGCTAATAAATATCGTGGCCTTCCTATTTACCTTTCAGTTGTAAAGGTTAGTTTTTTATGTTTATTGAGGCGATAAGAATTCAATCAATTTCGATAAATTTAAACATTTAAAGAAAAGGAGATTTTTTCTTTTTTTTTTTAAATAAAAAAAATTATGTTTATTTTATTTGCTTACATTATGTGTGTGAACAAATATTTCAAATTATACAATTTCCTGTTATTTTGTCTTATTGAGTGATATTTAAGAACACATAATTTAAGAACTCATATATCTATAAAGAATGTGTACATTACAAAATACATTATGATCATTTTCTTTTAGCTTGAAATTTTTTACGTGAATAAAGAAAGATTTCTTAACCTAGTCATATTCATGCAATATTTTATTTCTTGCAAATATATTTGCATTCTAATGATTATTTAAGATGAAAAATTAGACTATTTGCTATTTAGTATTTTGCTCTTCATCTTTTTGTATGGAGAAAAATTATTATATTCCTGGCAAAAATGATGCAATAACTAAAATAAAGGCTTCTTTCAAAAATGTATTTTCTATTGATCTGGATTATACTCTATGTTATGGATTATACAAATACTTTCATTATTGGTCAAGAATAATTTTGTTAAAATTTTATAAATCATTATTTTATCTGCAATATTATGCTGCTAAACTTTTTAAAATTAATGTGCTGATAAATTTTAAACTTTATAAATGAAAATTCTGATAAGAAAATCTGCTTAACTGATTTGTTAAAGAAAATATATGTTACTGATGCTTGCATAGTAGCTTAATAAAGATATAAAGTCGAAGTTGCCTTTGTTAAAATTAAGAATCAAATTATTTAAAAAATATTTCTTGAATAATTATTAAATAATTATAATTCACAAAAATGTACTTAAAATAAAATACATTGTTACTATTTATTTTAAATGAAGATTTTAATTTGTTTTGCTGGCATAATTTTTTGTAATACACCGTGAGTGTATATATATATATATAGTGAAAGTCTTAAGAATTAAAATTTTCGATATATATATATATATGATCAGTATGAATTAACTGATATTACAATGTTATTATATTACCGAAGTTATAGTTAGTCCATTAAATAGTTGTATGTAGTTCACATATTTTCAATGTAAAGAGAAAGATTAGGTAAATACTGAATAATAAGCGATTAAATTTAAATCCGTTTTTCTGTTTTATTTATTCCTTAATAAAAAAATACTTTTCTTAAGTTTTTGTCTAATTTCATCAAATTCTATTGACATAAGTTATATATTTAGTATGGTGTGGTGTAAGAAATTATCAAAATAAAATTATAATAAATTAAGGTATTGCATTTAATAAACTAAGATTGGTAATAAATATAGAAATGAATTTATACAAAATAAAATTATTTTATAAGGGTAAATTTGGTGTGATATATATTCTTTTAAGGAAATTTTTTTAGTAGAAATTGTTAGTTTGAATGTCTTAACAAGGATTTTTTTGTTTTTTTTTGTTTTATCTTTTCATAATTTTAGTGCTTTTTTATTTTTACAATAAATTGATAAAAGAAAGATTTCTGTATTCAAAACATTAGATGAATGGTATTTTTAGATTTCAGTTCTATTTGGCTTGCATAAATAATGAGTTTCATTCCATTTGTTTGTCACATTTTTCTTTTCTGTTTTGCATCTTTAATTATAACCATAAATTTTTCAGTCTTTTTTATTTTTATTATCCTAAATTTTATAAAGATGATAAGAATGGAATGATTTAACTAAAAATGTATGGTTATTTAAATTAAATTTATTGTTCTTTTTAAATTTGATCATAATTGTGAAAATATATGAATATTAGTAAAAATATGTGATCATTGTAAAAATGTATAAATGTATTTACTATTATAAAATATATAAATATATTTACGTTAGCATAAATGTGCTTAAATTTCAGCAGATTGTTTGTTTGGAAATGTTCTCTTTCATTTCTTAATGATTAATGTCTCCTGGAAGATTAAATGTTTAGTCATTAGATAGAAATTATGTATCAGTTGTAAGAGAAGATTATATTTTGTTATTTAATTACATCCATTCTATGAATTTCTCTGTAGCATCATGTATATGATTTGTTAAAAAAAATTGTTAACTAATTAAAGGTTAAATTGAAATTTGCATTTTTTATTTTTGTAATGTGATTGATTATATAAAAGTAATAAAAAAGTATATAAAATCATAAAAGAGCAAAGAAATTGTAATATGCTTTAACTCGGAGAGCTTCAGAGAGAAATGTAAAAAAAGAGTATATAATGACTTTTTTATAATGATTTTCTCCAAGAATGCTCGAATATTTTAAATAGAAAAATTTCACACACATACTTATATGATATATACCAATCCCGATAATATTTTGTATATTTCTCATAAATTCAATAAGTTTTATACATTTTATTTATTAAATTTAATGCATTATTGCTATTTTTAAATGAGTAATGCATGTGTGCAATGCTTTATATTGTAATGCATGTGTGCAATGCTTTATATTGTAATGCATGTGTGCAATGCTTTATATTTAAATGCTTTATATTGTAAATCCAAGCTTTCTGAACTACACCTTTTCACTGCTTACACTGACGGCTCTTCCAGAATGCAACAGGGGTGGTCCTGGCATTTTTCTTTTCCTTCCAGATTAATCATCCCTCAAACATGGGGTTGCAGCTTGAGAATTACCTCCAACTTCATCAGTGAACTGATTGCCATAAAAGCAGCTCTTTCACAGTCAGTCCCCTCGAATGGCATCAACATATTCTCTGACTATAAATCTATTCTGGAGGTCATTAAAGGAGGTAAAATGAGACTTGCCCTAGACATCAACACGCTTCTGTCCACTATAGTTGCGAAGGAGAAAACTTGCACCATCCAATGGGTCCCTGCACATCTTAAGATTAAAGGAAACAAATAGGCGGATTCCTTCACCTAAGAGGCTGTAAATATCAATCCCCCTCCCACTACTATCACTTAGTTTGATGCAAATGCCATCCCAAGGCATCAGCTCTGTGGGAGACGATGGAAAAATTGGTGCCTACCGGAGTATTCCTGACCATGGGATCACCCCTACTGACAGCAAAATGTGAACTGGCCATATGAGAGGTATGAAAATCGTGCCCGAGGGATCTATAACATGCAGAATGCAGGCACTGCACAGGAGTTCCACTGAATATGAGGCATCTGTCCAACTGCATCTCTGTTGCATCGACCCCAACTGCTGCCATGACACCCTTTATACGGATAAAGCTGGAGATATGGCCAGGGCAGTGCTCCATTCCTTTGGTCCCATATGACTTGTCTTTTTTTACCTTTTTTTTTCCTGTTTGCACTTGTTACACAACAATAACAACAATACATTCTAAATCATTTTAATGTGTTTATGAAACAAATTTTGCTTAGTTATAAATTATTTTATTTAAATGATTTTTGGCTCTGTTACTTGTTCTATCATAAGCTACCCAATTTTATGTTATGCTATGTATGAAATAAGAGGTTATTCATGCAGAAATGTTTTAAGAATTAAAAACTTTTATTACTGTCTTGACCTGTTGAATTTAAACTTTTCCAAAGTTTTTATACACTTTAAATGAAATTTTCATTATTATATATTATTTTATGACAGTTTTAATTGTTCTTTTAAAGGGATTTTATGTTGGAAGTATATATGGCCCATTAAAACCAATTTTTGAAAAACTTCGCATAAAGATATCTCTTGAAGACAAGAAAGAGGTTAAAAATCCTGATTATGTTCAAGAAACAAGTCCTGATTCATCACATGTTGGTAGGTAAGTGAATTGATGTGCTCATTTTAAAATTCACACATACTACAGTTTCTTAATTCAGTTGTGTTTTGATCATTAGTTTTAAAGTAATGAATGTATATTATAATTTATGAAAAGGATTATTGGTAATAATAACTAATGGTTTTCTTAAACAATTTATATTTATCTTGAGACATATGATAAACTGGAATTTGCAATCATTCATATTAAGTAGTTGCATGGAAAGGCAGTGTTTGCAGCAGGCTGAAGAAATTTTGAATGTTGGTTAATAAACATGACTGTTGATTAATCAGTTTAAACTGTTTATTAATAAATTAATATAATTATGTATTCAAGATAACATTTAATTTACCGAGAAAATTTAAATTCAAGCACTTTAAAGAACTGCATATTTTAAGGATACTTTAAATCCTAAAGGATTAATTAATAAAACTGAAGGAAATGAAATTTGTGAATTATTTCATCAGATTAATAAACCAGAAATTTTAATACAATTCTTATTTACTTTTTAGCATAAATGATAAGTTTTCAAAGTGATACACTTTAGAATCTTAGATAATATCAAAAATCAGTTTTGTAGCTTTCTATTTATTCACAATGTGCTAAAACTAAAAAAGTTAGCATATTTGAGATAACATGTATATATATTATTAATTTATTATTTTAAGAAATTAAAGTCTTTCACATGTATGTATGTATGTATATATATGTGTATGTATGTATATCTATATCTATATATATATGTATGTATGTATGCATATATATATGTATGTATATGTATATGTATAAGAATAGAATTGAAATGTCATGTCGTTTATGTATATAAATTTAGAATTTGTCATTATTCATGAAACATATATTTATGTAATTTATTGTTATGAAAAGGTTATTGAATCAAAATGTATAGTTATTTCTCTTAAAAAAAGAAACCTGATTTATCTATAAAAGGATTTCTTAACTTTACTGTATATCAGTGATTTAGAATATTTTTATATGTAAATAATAGTTAAAATAAAATTGTTTTATTTTAAATTTCAATGCTAAATTTTTTCAATTTCGCTTTTTTAATGAATTTTTTATGAACTTTGATTATAATGTAGTTTAATTATGTTTTCAAAATAATAAACTTTTCCAAATGAAATAATCAACAATAAAAATAATTCTGGAAAATTTTTTTTTATTCATAATTTAACTTTTTTTTATATTTTCTTTTATCGTAAAAATTAACCAAGATTTAATAAAAAGCTGTGTACAGCCATATAATTTAAAAATCTGTATTGCAAGGATAATAGATTAGAATTCTATCTGTATCTAGATTATGGGCCCTATTCATGTGTTATAAGAAAAATGTTCAAATCTTCTCAGATGGATATGCTGTAAGTGTAAACATAACGTATATCTACCCATGTTCAAGAGCATCTAGTATTGAACCTAGGATCTATTATTTCCACCTAATGCAGCTTTACTTATTAGGTAATCCTATTTAAGTGTCTTATGAATCCTGTTGAAGTTCTTGTACACTGTAAGCCAATAGCTAAAAACTATTACAAAGTATTTTTAGCAACTGCTGCTTATTACATAATTGGGAAGACTTCATAGAAAATAGCCTGTGTTCATGTGCTTGATGGAAAGGTTTTCTCTTAAGCATCTATCCCATCAGGTGTGCATGGTGAAAACAAAAATGCAACAAGCATGTCCCAATAATTCATGTGTTTCTGGAATTATGTTTTTTGTATTCCTCTTTAAAAGATGGAGTCTTGTCACTGGCCCAATTGGTGCATGCTTTCTTAACAAATTAAAATTTTTCCAAACTAAAAATGTGTTGTTTAATAATAGATAAAATAAAAATATAATATTTTCTAATGACAGGATTTTTAAGAATTTCTATAAGATCCAATATATATATATATTGGACTGCAAAAAAAAGACTTATTATGTTCGAAAGAGCCAACATAAGGACTTAATTAAAAAAAGATATATATATACGTTTTCTGTTTGAAAATTGTAAAACAACATGGGGAATTTTTTTTTAATTAATAGAATAAAAATATTAGTTTCTATCATTGTTATGCAACTTTTTAGACAAAATCCATATGTAAATCATGAAATTCTACTCATATTATTTAAAAATTTCTTAATTTTATTGGGAAATGGAACAGAAATATATAAATACTGATGTAACGCTAAAGTATTATAGTTTGCTTTTTTATTATAAAAATGAGTACAAATTATCATCAGTTGAGTGCAGATTATGTACTCATCTGAAAAATATATGATGCCATGTTCAATATTATAAAATATTAAAATGCAAATCAGCAATTTTGAATAGTTTAATCAATAAAAGTAATGAAAATCTTTTATTTTCCTTCCTAAAATAAGTTCAGAAATAAGAGTGAAGTATGTAAATAATAGTAGAGAATGTAAGAAAATTAAATTATATTTAATAACCTTGTATTTTTATTTATTTTTGAAATGAAGTAAAAAAGAATGAATTTTCCATTAGGAATCTTTGCATGCTAAGTCTACAATGTTTAGAAATATAAAAAAAATTCTGTATTATTTTTAAGCATATAATATATAAAAATAGCAATTTATTCACATAAAATACTTCAAATATAAGTGATAATTATATATTTATCAATATATTTTAGAAATTATGAATTTAATAATTGCATTAATTAAATATTTTGCACTCTTCATTTTAATATGTTATTTAAGCAATAAAAATTGTTATCAATCAAAAGTTTTTCAAATTCTTCATTTTTTAGGGTAAAATTTTATGTTTCATTACTGGGCCGATTTCAAGTTCACAATGTAAGTTTTGTATCAGTACTTAAGAAAATAATAATTTTCTTTTTGTTAAAATATTAAAGTTTAATTATATTTTTATTTTAAGAAATATTTTTCTTTTACTAATTTAATTTAATATTTAATTTTGATTTTCAATCAATTACATATTTAATTTAGAGACATTTTATTGAAAATTATTTTATTATAATTTAGATAAAAATGAAAGTTGAAATGCATTAAATATTGATGGTTGTAAATTAATTGACAAATATTCTTGCTGGAGATTGTAGGTATGGATAAAAATGAATATTCATTTGCATAAACGTTTAAAAAACTACAAGTTTTTTCTTATTTATTTATTTTTATTTTTTTAAGAAAAATATATATGTTTGGATAAACAAATTTTTGACTCATGTATAACATATGTTTAAGGACCTGTTTCTATTGGTTATAAATGGAATTGACATGCATTTATGTGACAGATTTTCAACAAAATGTAATAAATATGTTCTTTAAAATAATTATTAAATATCCTAAAACTTAGGATATTTAATAATTATTTTATATATAAAATATAAAATAAATATTAATGTATAAAAAATTTTTTAGTTTTTTAATTTTTTTTCCAACCTAATTTTAAATGAAATATTTGATTTTATAGTATTTTGTTATTAGTCATATAGATTATATTATATTATAAATATGTATTTAATTTATATTTTTACTGTACAAAATTCTGAAAAAACATACAATTAAAGGTACATTGCAATGTATGATTTGTTACATGAATCAGTACTCCAGAGTTGGATTTGGTTTTTAGTATAATGAATTTCAACATTTATTAATACTTATTTTATTTATTCTACTGTTGTCATTAGTATTAGAGTAGAATAGTTTAAGACATTTATTGTTATTTCTATGAATTTAAATTGTATGGAAACATTACATTGATTCTCCTAAAATTATTTAGAAATATAAGGCAGTGATTAATAAAAATATAACTGGATAAAAAGTTTAGAATAAATGCTAAATTCTCTTTTTATAATTTTTTTAATTAAAAATATTATGTGTGAGTTTCTATAAATTATTGCTTTAATAATGCTGATTTTGCTTTAATATATCATTGGAAATTGAATATAGCATATAAAATTTCTATTTATTAGTCAGCCAATTTATTTTAGAAAATCATTTTAAATATTTATTATATTTAATTTTATGATTACTTTAATTTGTGAAATCTGTTCTTGAATATCAATAAAAAGTCTCATGGTGTGGATTTTGAACAATTTACCATGAGATGTAACAATTTATTACAAGACATTTACAGAATTAATTTAAAATAGTTTTTATTATGCAGTATTCTGTTTTCTTTAAAGATTAAGCAAGCCATTTTCCTAAATTTGCTATTTAAATTTAATTTCATTAATAATTTAATTTTTATAATTAAATTTAAGATTTTATTTAAATAATTAGATTTAGAAAATTAGCTTGCTGAAATTTTTATAGTTAAATTTTCTAATCTAATTTACAAAAAACTAATTTATTATTGTTAGTATTTATATACATAACTTTTTATTGTTCAAAAAATTATATTTAATTTGGTCCATCCAATACACATCAAAATAAGATAATTTACTTAATTTATTAAAGAATTTGGCAATTTCTTTTGTATGCATTCCTATCACTTGATTGAAAATTATTAGAACATGTTCTCTGATATTCTTAATTTTCTTTTCTTTTTTGCAGAAAGCATTTAATTTTTCTTATATTCATAATAGTTTAAATATATGCAATTATTTGCAGTCATTATTTTTAAAGATTTTTATTTTTTCATTAATTATTATTTACAATAAATTATAAATTACAAATTTATTCAAATAATTTAAAATCTATTTTTACTTTTGAGTTTTTGTTAACAAAATAATATTTTTAGGATGGAAAAGCCCAATGTATTGATCAAGCTATTAGTAAAGCTATTAACTTGAATTTGGAACCAAAGGTTAGTATATTTTTGATTTGATATAGTTTATTCTGCTATGTGAAATTCATTTTTTAAATAATGAAGTTTTATGAACAATTTAACAGTACCATAAACAATCACAATGAACAGTATGGTAAACATCTCCTACATTTTATCATATTCCAAAACGTTTATAAATGTAATGAGAGGGTACTTTTGACTTGACTTTTTAAATTTATTATGTTCAGATTTGTATTTTTCAGATTACATATAATTTATTTCATCAATAATACAATAAACATTTAAATGTGATTAAATTTGGGATACTTGACATAAATTTTGAGATCCATGCTACCTCACCACAAAAAACCATCACCTTTTTATCGGGTTTAAAAGGGAACATGATTTTATGACAATCAATCTACAGAATGCTCAGAACCAAAAAAATCCATTACTTACAACTTACACTATTCAGATACATTGTTATCCAATGCAGTATGATAGTGCAATAGACTTTTGGGTGCAATATTAGATTCTTTTGGAGCCATCCAACCCTAAATCTAAAATCCAGTGCAATAAAGTGAATCTCCATCCAGCAATATTTTCCCACGTCTTGTGATAATAATTAGCGGTGTGAATGGAAATGTCCATGCTGATGATTACATCTTGTTTGGCATAGTCAGCAGTGGTAATATAAGATGAGGATTTCAATATCTTATTGGGAGAAAATGATTTTGTATTTTATGGCAACTTGACACTGTATAGTGGACAGCATAAGGCTAAAAAAAACACATTAATATCCTTCATTTAAGTTGCCATCTAAAAGAACTTTTCAGTGATAATGAGCCATAATCATTTGTTACAAGAGGAAATGGGAAAACTTCTTAGTGTCCACCCTAACAGAGATGCATGCAGAAACCAGAAGTATAAAATTTACATCCAATTATTCATCGTTGTCTGAGCAAAACCCAGATCCTGTTAAATAGTCTGTTACATTGTAATCCATCTATCTTATGTTGTAATACAGGTTAGTGGCTAATGACCATAGCTCTCCATATTCTGTGGTCATTACAATTGACCCTGGCTCATATGATTTTAACATACTTAACATATACAATAGATTTGTAAACCAACTGACAATTATACAATTGTAAACAGAAAAGGTAAATTTATTTCAAAAATGAAATTATGTTCAAGGTACTCAAAAAATACTTTCAGAAGACAATTATTCTTTGAATAATGTTTGATAAAATAACCTAGATCAAAATGGCTACATCAAAGTCTCTCAAAAATTAAAATAATGTTTACTGTTTTCTTAAGCAGTCATGGTGTAGTACGTTATGAACTTACCAGAGAATTAATAAAGAACTGTTATTTTTGTGGCATTTGCATGAAGCTATTAAACAAAAATTACTTAAATGTGATCAGTAGAATTGTGCTTTGTGTAGTGATAATGTGCCCCTTCAGACTTGTTCTTTGTTATTGGCAAAACCTTAACAAATATTGTTTATGGTATATCCACAAGCACCTTAATTGCTTAACCGACAAATGCCCTATATCTTGATATAGCACTATGTGACATTTTTTGTATGGTTATAATTTTCAGTGTATTAATTCAATAAAAAAATAATCTCTACAAATTCTAAAAGCCTTTCACAAAAGCGATTTTGATATAGGTTTTGATAATTGAAGAATACATGTACATAAGTAGATTAAAATTAAAAAGGACATTTTAAAGCAGATGAAATAAATTTCAAATGATAAATTGATACCTTTTTCTGTACCCTCATTCTAAATAATTTTTTTGTCATAGTAGTACAACATTCTTTATGTAAGAAGCCAAATTTTGAATGTTACTTAAAATATTTAAATATTTGTTACAAATTAGAGGTATTAATCTGTTTATAAATCTCATGTTAACGTGTCTTTAAGTTTATAATCAATTGTTGTAAAATGTGTATTTCAAAAATATGTATTTTAAATGTCTTGAATTTTATAAAAAAATTGTTGGACAGCTCAATTTTTATTTTATTTCTCCACTATATTTATTTTATTTTCACCAAATATACAAAATTGTTTATTTTTATGTTGATAATGATTTTCCACTAATGTAATTTTTTATTTTTTACAGGAAGTTATTTTACGTATCACTGAAAGAGATCTTACCCTGAGTAATGCTGAAGATACTGAGGTAACATATACACTGTTTATTAAATAATCCATTAATAAGATTAATTAAATAATGGTAATTTATTATTGATAAAATCTTGTGCAATTTATGCTTGTTTTAAGAATATATGTGAAATTTGAACTGTGATATGTTTTTAAAAAAGTATGTGATCCAACTTTTGTTCCGAGTGATTTGAGTACAAAAAATTTTAATATATTAAAATTATTAATAATAGCATACATATCAAAAAAATGTAATCCATTTTAATATTGCATATTAATTTTTTCAAATATATTTTTTCGTGTGTATAAATATATGTAAAAAATTTTGCACTTCATAATATGTTTATTATTATTATGAAGTGTTTCTCCAAGGCTGAAATGTGAGTTTTTAAACATTCTTTTACAATGAAATAATTAATTTTAAATAAGTTTATTATTATTAAACTATATAAGTTTGTAGATTCAAGTTAAAATCACCTTTATCTTATTAATTACATCAAATGTTAAATTTTTGTGTTATTAAATATCAACATGTACTATATATATATATAAATTTCAATGTAAACAATTCATTAAAGAAAACTCTCAATTTATAGTATATATTGATATTCTTTGTTTTAAATTGGATAGTGTAACATCACATTTGTATATTTTCTTGCTATTACTGTAGTATCAAATATTTGCTATTAATATATGTTTTGATTTCTGCATTTTTTTATGTTCAATTGACATGACAAACCTTTTTTGTTTTGAGAAATTCTCATTGATTTGTAATTTTGAGATATTTAAGAATTAATAAATGAATTCGTTTTTTTATATATTTTGAATTGTAAATTTATTTATTTTTAATTTAATAGGCTTTTGATTTAAATTAAAAGAAAATGCTTTTTAAAAAAAACTTTTTTAGAAATACTTTTAATTTAAAAGGAAAGATAATTCATGAAATTGATGCTTTAATCATATTCTAATGCGTTTTAATAAATGTCAAATTGTTCCTGACTACATTGAAGTAGTACAATATCAAACAATGTGCACTATGAAATGAATAAGAATATACTGTCATAACAAAATATACCAGTCTTTGTGTACTGTGATGTGATAAGTTGGTTCCACACTTTTTTCTCATATATACTCCAAATTCATATTGACATGATAGTTGTTTTGTTATTTCTAGTGCAATGATGATGATCTCAAAAAAGTAGTCCACAATATATTTTCATAAGACAAATTATTGAATAAGCTTGAAGCTGCACATATATAAGTCACTTCAAAGCTTCATTTTGTTTGTATGCAGTTAGTAAATGATTTTAGTTACCCATGCTATGTGACTATTGAAATTATAATCATATGTTTAACCTATTTCTAAATATACATTAGTTCAATTTTTCACATCATTTAGTCTATCCTTGTTATCACAATTTTGATATACAGGAATACTATTGAAATTTTAACACATATGGTTATCAGTTTAGTAAGATTGTGTTTAATTATGTGTATATAAATTTAATTTAAATATTACTAATAAAAAATTATGTTGCTTTAATAATACAATTAACTTTAACTGCAATTCATTTATATTTTTCAATAATTCAATATTGTTTAAATAAATTTGCTTGTAAAAGCTTATTTCTAATGTTTATTTAAAGGTTCAAAATGTATTTACAATTTTTTTAAAGGTTATTCTTGATAAGCATTTTTCTGAAATATCTGCATGTGGTCGAAAAAAGATTTGTCCCAATATTTTTGCTTTTATTTTTGGGTAAGTGTAATAGTTTTTTTTTTTTTAACTGTGTGAACTTTGTTTTTTTTTTAGTATTTATTTTCAATTTTTATCTTATATCTTGTTTTTGTTATGTCTTTCGTATTCCTCTTCCAATCATAAATAAATTTTTGTTTGAAACCCTTTTAACTTTATAAATTATTCTTGTTCTTAAAATCTAAATACCTGTATTTTAGAATATTTAAATATTTGCCCTCATATACAGTATTTAATGATTTATTTGATTATTAAATATTGTAATATCTTAAAAAGTAAGCCAAATATTCACCTACATAAAATGCATTGGTGTGATATAAGATTTATGTAAATGTATTTCACAAAATTTTATTTATTATTTTAAGTCCTCTTTTATATCAATAAGAATTGTCTCTTTATATTATTTTATATTTAATAGGATTTAAAAAGATGTTTATTTTAATAATTATTTTTATTGAATTATTTTTATTCTTTTTTATGTAATTTTTTTCTAATACTTATAAAAGTATTAAATATTTTCATCTTATGCCTTTGGAATTCAAGCATTTTTTATGTATGTCCAAACTTATCTAATATAATCAATTTGAAAAATGTTGTTTGGTTGATTGTTATATTATTTATAAGAATCACTGCACATTTTTATTATCATATTGATAAATTACTAACTACATAATTATCATATATTATGATATAAAATATTAGTGTGTTATTTGACTTCCTCCAAGAGTCAATCAAAAAATGATACCACAAGGCCTCCACTGTAAAATGTATGAAACAATGAGGAAAGTAGCTTCAGTGTTTAAAGTTAGAAATTGGAGGAGATGCTAATGCACTTGAAAGTTTTTTTGAATGAATTTCATTTTGAAATGCTTGATTTTTGAAACAGGCTGCTAGAACCTTAAATATAAGAAGATCATATTGCAGAATTTAACCTCTGATTTAAGCAAATTGACAAAAATTCTAAGACCCATTTTGAAATATGGAGCAGAGGCTTACTTCTCTACCATCAATTTGTAGAAATTTTAGTGTGTTTAATTAAGAGAAACTCGTCTGATTGCTGGCCTACAAAATAACTGTCCAGCTGATATAGTTATTTTTGAAAGTGATATACAACCTCTGTTTTTGATGAAGTTTGAGCAAATGATTTATACAAGTTCTTATTCTTTTACTTCTGAACAAAATTTAAGAATCAAAATAGTTTGGCTAGCATTATCTAAAGTGAGGCAAATGATATCTTATTTTATATTTATATGTTAAATGAGAAATCATCACTTTTAGCAGAGTTCCATGTGACACAAACATGACTGCAGCTTATTTCATTGTATAATTTGTATTATATAAATATTATGATTATACAAAAAAAGAGGGGGAAATGTCTAATTTGCCTTGAAGTTCGATATTGAGAACTATTTCCTTATATGTGTAGCCTCTGGACATAAATTTACATGATTTTGTTTTTTTTTTTTTCCCATAAGTTTTATAGGAATTTTTATCTGGTCACCCATTTTATAATTAAAAAGAGACTTCGTTTCCTGTTATCTGCATCATTGAGGATTCAACAAAAATGACTCTCTACCGAATACCGAACCCTCCTAAATGTTGAGACTTATTGGGAAAAAAAAGCTTTTAGGCAGGAATAAGAAAAAAGTATATTATAAGATTGTAAAAAGATATTGTTTTAAAATAAATTTAGATTTTTCAGTGTATGTATTATTCTTGAATTGGTGTATGTAGAATCATTTGCAGTGAAGTTATTGATAAAATTAATGAAGCCATTCAAATTGTTTTTATCAATAATATTATTTTTTTATCTTATCAATAAGGGAAAACTGTGGAATTAAGTATCAGTTGGAGAAATTATATCCTTTTTTTTTTAATTAATTAACTGCTGAACTTAAGTTAATGATTTACTTCTTTTTGATCCAAAGAATTTTGAAATAACATTTGTAATTTTAGTGATAGAACTAGTCTTTTAAATTTTCTTATGTTTTTTATGTATATACTAAATTTGTTTTATTTATATATTGGCATACTTTATTTAATTTTATTGCAAATTTAATAATAAATGTAAATAGTAAATGTAAATATATTAAATACTAATATTTGATTTAATATATTTTTCTTTATCTATTAAGAAACAACATTTCATTAAAGTTTCATAATCTTATTCGTTCAGAATTCTTTGATGGACTGCATTTGTGGTTATTATGGTTTGTATAGGTTTATGTTATTTTCCAAGTTAAATTGCTTATAAATATTAGCTCTTTACAAAATTGGAATATTCAAGAGAATCCTCCTCATTCAGCTAAGAAGACAAAGACATTTTGTAATATTAATTATATGATAAAAAAACATTGAGTGTAGTTTAATTAAAATATCCTTTTATTAAATATGTTTATATGCTTTATATTTAATATTAACAATTGGCAAAATTGTCTAATTCTTCTCATTTTATTTTGTAGAAACACCAGTTGCACTATTGCAGATGAATTTCAGTGTTATGTTTTAAAAGCAAACTCTGAAAATGCAGTGAGTTACAAGTTTTGCTAGATATGTATAAAGTACAATTAGAGATTATTGTTTTTGTTTGTTTTTTTTAACTATTTAATAAACATTTTTATTTACAATATATGCTTTTTCTTTTAATTTTTTTCAGTAATGTTAATGGAAAATTATAATATATTATTCTATTTTTTAGATTGCCACTATACTTTCATTGGTTGGTGAGTATTTCATGTGATATTTGTATTTTATTCAAAGGTTGTTTGATTCTTACTATTGTATATGCGATTACTCTAGTTAATATATGGTCAGATTTCCTATTTTTCAAATATCAGTATTAATATACATTCTTAATTTTGTCTCATTAGTCAATGTGTAATAAAAATTGTATTTCTTTAAATCATAATGAAAAGTATTTCTTAAATAAAATTCTTTTGAACTTATATATCTTTAAAGCTATTAGTTTTTTATGTGTTTATCTATTTTTCATTTATATTTAGCTCATGGATTTGTAAAAACTCATTGGGAAGTTTAACTTCAAGATTCAATCAAGAAATTACTAGTAGGAAACATTGTGTATAAAAATTTTAAGTTTTCGATATCTAAACTAATGTTTAGTAAGGTGTCAAGACAAAAATATATGGGTTTGACTTAATCTTGTAACTACTTGTATATATGAATATTTATCATTTTAAAATTTCATCGCAGTATTTTTTTATCTTTGTAGAAAATTAATGAAAGTGATTGCAAAATTAAATTTAAAATCATTTGCTGTTTAGATTTTTATAATATTTGAAAATTATTTCAAATAATTATCACAGCTTTAATTTATTAATGTTAATAATTGTTTTCTTTAAATATTCAGAAATATTGTATTCTGAGTGAAGTATTTAAAAATTTTATGTCTTTTAATTTTCCAAAATTCAATTTTTCCATACATTTTTCATTGATTTTCATTCCTTCAAATAAATTTTATAAGAAAAGTTGTTATGAATTATAAAAAATTTATAAGGACAATATAAGAAAAGAAATTTTGTATAATTCTAAGTACTTAAACATATTTCTGTTATATTTTATTACGCTTATGACTTGTTTGTATTTACTGCACTTTATTTAAAGAGCATACATAAATCAGTTAATATCTTCAATAAATATTTACAATCTATGCAATAATGTGAAATTTAGCAAAGAATAGAAATATTCTCTTATAAATTGTATAAAATGCTAATACTATTAATATAATAACTGTTAAATACTCTCTTTAGTTTGCTATTGGGATTTGGATACTCATTTGTAAAATTTGCATAAGAAAAACTATATATATGTGAGAAAAGCTTTATATCATTGAATTTTTGACAAAAATATTTATTATGGGAATTCCAAAAACCGACGATTTTTACAAGTTATTTTTTCAAAGATTTAGAGACTATTATATTTCTATAACAACTTTATATGGCATGTTTATTTATGTTTTACATTTAAATAAAACTCTCACTGGTATCATAAATGTTATTACAAATGTAAAAAAATTCAAAGTCTTTTTTATTAAATAATTTTTTTCTTAATAAAGGTCATTAATTTTACTAAAATATAGTCATAACAGTCTGTCCTTAAGGTAAAACAAGTTGTACTTTTTCCCAACAAAAAGAAGTAATTATTGAAAAAATAGTTACTCAAAATTTCTTAAAATCTTACTAAGTAATATTGAATTTAATATCATTATAAGTTTTAGAGTCTCATTATATTTGTTTATAATATCAAAATATTTTATTGTATTTCGTGGCATTTGTTGATTAAAGATATTACTTTTGTTTTAATTAATAACTAGATTAAAAAAGTTTTAGTATTGGAAATTGAAAAATTGAATTTAAATCAAAGAAGTAAATATAATTGTTGAGTTAATTTTAAACTGCATGTGAAAATATTACCTGAGGTATTTTTTGTCTTAGGTAACTTACAAATATTAACATAAAACTAGTATGATTATTAAATAAAACATATCATTTCTTAAAATTTTAAATTACATCATTTCAATTTTCTTAGCCTTACACTACTTTAATTGAAATATTCACATTTTTCATCATTCATTTAGAAATATATATTTGCAGTTACAAAATCACAGATATTTTTTATGATTTTTTGTATGCTATACACAGTGTGAACCTTATTAGAAAATATCTTCAAATATTTTTTTCACAACAGTAAATTCTTTTATACTGTTGTGAAAAAAATTCTCTTCTTTGCTTTTTATTAAAAAAATGCTCGAGCAATAGTTTTCATTATGTTCATATTTTAAATATTTAAATTATATACAATGCTAAATTTAAGTATTTCATTTATATTAACAAATTATTACCTTAAACTATAATATTTATTCAAAATAATGAGTCTACATATTTAATATAAAATGTCATTATTTTGAATAAAAATTAATCTAAGATACCAATTTATTAAGTGAAAGTTACATAAAGATTTTATATAAATAATATTGTTCAGTTATAAAATTTTACTATTATTAAAAGTATTGCATTGTAAAACTATGTGAAATAAAATTTTGTTCCATAGTTAGAACAATGAATGATGAAAGGAAACAAAAGTAATAACTGATATAAAGCATTTTATTTATTTTATCATATTAGTTTGTAAATATTTTTTCTATTTAAAATATTATTTTAATTTCTGTTTAAAGTATTATATATATATATATATATATATATATATATATATATATATATATATATATATGTCGCTTATTGTTTTTTATTATGAATAACTGTAAAATTAAAAACTATATAAATGTAATAATGAAATGCAACATTAGTTTTTAAAAACTGAAATATCAGCGATTATTTTAGTATATATTATTAAAATTGTCTGCTTAAGATTTAACCTTGTGGAAATTCTTCGTATTAAATCTGTAGGGATAGAAATCTTCATTTGGATTATGATATAGAAAATTTATAATAATTGTAACAATCTGTTTTCCTAGTAACATAAAATATAAATTCACGAACATTTGAGTTATACCATGCCTTTTGTAATGCAAATGTTGATATAGTTTCTTTATATATTTGGTATTGTTCATTTAACATCAACAGTATGCATTTTTCCTACTCCATAAATGTATAATCTCCTTCATTAATATATGTTTTTTTAAGGAAAATGTGCTGCTTTATTCAAAAATTAAAAAATATCTTCATGCAAAAATTAAAAAATATTACCTTGTATATATGTTTTAATCATATGAAAATCTTATTCCTTGCAGTTTCTTTAGTTGTTATTTTTCTAATGTATTGATAACATGCATTGTTTACAAATGTGTTGTATGATTTTCTTTAAATAACTAATCATACAGTATACTTACTTTCAGAATTATCATTTTGTGTTATTTTACATGAATTAATTATAAAAAGTGCTATTTTCGAATAGTATACAAATGTCTAGTCATAAAATGCATTATTCATTATTATAGATGTGTTGTAAATATAAAACTGATATTTTCAAAGTGTTTAAATGTCTGAAATAGAATCTTTGCTGTATTATATGTTAGTGTTTGCTAAACATTCGTTTGTTTAACTTAGCATGTTTCTATGTGTCGCTCAATACTTAATAAAATTAAACTAGAATTTTTTAAACATTGTGTGTCACTGATGCTTGTGTAAATTTTTCTTACAGTGTGAAGGTTACATAATACTTGTAATTGATTACAATACTTATAATTGAAAGTAATAAGAATATACAGGATAATGTATGATAATGGCAAAATTCATTTAACAAAAATTTAATGTAATTAGAACAATAAATGTCTTAATAACAGCAAAGTAAACTTGTTTAATGTGTTACAATATTTCATAAATTTCATATTCTTACTAAGAATTTTTGCAATAACATTTTAACGATTCATTGTTAATGTTCAGTTCAAAAAAAAAATGCCATTGAATTCCTCTTTTTTTTTATCCTATGGAAATATAATATTTATTTTTATAACTATCAACAGTTTCTTTACATGATTTTTTGTTAGAAAAGAACACATTTTTTTATAAATAATTTTTATTTATAAAAAAAAAAGGCTGAAAAATTTTACTGAGAAAATTTCAATCGAAATCATAAAGACTCTTTAAATTTTCCATTTATTTCAAATTTAAAATTATCCTTATGTATTTTGATTTCAACTAAAAAAAATTTTAAGTATTTTGTTTTGTTTAATATTGTTAAATATTTTGTGTCATAATTTATCTTCAATCTAATATGAAAATATTTTTCAGTTTCTTGAATAATTTTGATATAAAATAATATTCTTAAAGTAAATTGTTTGTTACATTAATTTTCAAAATCTATTTTTGCACATCCATTTTGCAAAAATTTTAATTGCATGTAGTTTGCTTGTAAAAATAATTATTTCCTGTTATCAAACATTATTTTTGCAGATACATTAATTTAATTTAATAATTGCATTTGAATATGTTTTAATGTATCAATATTTCGCAGGCTGCAATGTGCTTATTATTTTCTTGTACAAATCTGAATTAATTAAGTTACGTAATTTTCAATATAGTTTATCTTTTTATTAAATGTTAAAAAATATTTTACTACTTTGAAAATTCTTTAACTGCTCTTTTTAATATAATATATTAACAATTTATTATTGAGTACCTTACAAATTTATACTATAATTTTTTATATTTAAATGTTAAAAACATTTTTGTTGAGTAAAAGAATTTGCTTTTATTAAAATATATACAGATTTATGTTTTGACATTTTATAAACTTCATAATCAGAATAAAATTATGTTTTCCTGATCAATCAGTAAAGATCTTTTAAAATATGTGCAATGAAATTGAAATACACATGTACATTTCAATCATGAAACTTGTTATATATATATATATATATATATATATATATATATATATATATATATATATATATATATATATATATATATATATATATATATATATATATATATAAGCTTTAATCATATTACTTGCAAATTATTTAAATAAAAAAAAGCATTTAGAAAAAAGTGATCTAATAAGTTAAGGAAATTAATAAAAAATAATATCATTATTGACAAAAATTGGGGTATAAAACCTTTTATTTATCATGAAGCAATTTGCTAAACTTATGGAATAAAATTGGATTGAGCTGAAACTCTAACCAGTAGATTGATTTTTGTTTTCAAATCATTCTGAGTTAACAATGCAAAATACTTAAATCTCTCTCTCTTTTTGTGTGTTAGATTATATAGGATGCAACGCAAATAAATCTTTTTTACAGCTTATATATTTATGCAATATCTCAAATTGCTTATACTAATTCTCTAAGATATATCAGTCTCCTGGTGTTTCATATATCGCTATTGCTTTACCAATTCACATACAGCATCAATATTTTCTGGCACAAGAATTGATTTTGGAATATCATCTTGGGGGAATGTCGTTAACGATTTTATTATTTATATCAGTTAATTACAATGCTGCAGATGGTACGTTATCGCTGTATAAAGAATTTAATTCATCGAAGTACTCTTTCTTTGATAATCCACGTAAAAGTTATGAAAAATAATGCTACGGAAATAGTCTCAGGTTATTCCATTTTTTGCCTGAGTTCTTACAGATAGTTGTATACTGCATAAATCATAAAATAAAATGGTAAACGTAGAAAAATAATACCTAAAAATATCAAACTCTTGTTAGGAAACATCCGTAATCGCCTAACAATAATCTAAGGTAACACTTAGTGCGCAACTTAACTCGCCTAACATAGGCACGAATATTAAATAGAAATCTTCATATCTGTAAGTCGATTTTAGATATACTCAAAATTAATAATAATGTAAAAAAAGATTAACATTATATAACGTTGTAATATGTAATCAGATGTTACGGACGAAACTAAAATTAACTTTGATTTTATCTGTTAATTTTAAATTTATTTAAAAATAAACTTTTATTCATGCAATAAAATATAATTTATAGAAGTCACAATACAGGTAATCTATACTGTCATAAACTTACTAATTTAAATAATTTATCGCGCGTGATAAATAAAATACAATTTAAAGAAGGATTTAAAAACCGCATTTATCAATAAATGTATTAGAAAATGAAATCGTGTAAACGAATCTTACCAAATCAAGTATCAATAATGATCAAATATATGGAAGTAACGAATGTGTTATTCAAAGTTACATTTCCGATGCAAGGATAATTCAATCCTGATTGACCACATGTTTTGTTGGATTACTGATTCCATTTACGTAACATTCCCTGTAAATTTCACAGCATTTTCATCGTGGTGATTCTGTAATGGTTAGTAGTGGTTTCAACTTGTTAAGCGTTATTTGGATTTCATTTCAACCTATATAAGTGAGGAATCACATAAAGCTTCAATTGCATTTTTTTTTTTTTTTTTTTTTTTTGCCTTATAAGAAACAGTATATCAACAAGAAACTTCTTCAGTGTATGATTTCGATTTCGGTGATTTCGATTGATTATGAGTTCGGAATGTAGGTATACACAAATCATACGAGGGAAATTTTTGAGATACAACTAGGTTTTCAAAGTTATACTTACAAAATTTTAGGTGTGTTCAAAGTAGTCTCCTCCAGCATCAATGCACTTTTGTAGACCAATTTTCCACAGATTAAATGCCTCAAGCCATTCATTTCTTGGTATAGATGAAAAGATGCATTTATAGCCACATCAATCTCTTCTGAAAGAAAACGAAGTCCACGTAAGTTCTTTTTTAGATTAAAGAATAACCAAAAGTCGCACATAGCTAGAACAGGTGAATGCGGCGGATGTTCGAACACTTTAATTTGTTTTTGTTTAAGAAACTCAATTGTTAATCCGGCTGCATGTGAAGATGCATTGTCATTGTGAAACATTAGTCCCCTAACATTCAGTTCTTTTAGAATTTCTGGAAGACATTTAGTGGTATACCAGTTTGCTGTTACTGTCTTCTGTCCTTCCCACTTGATGGCTTTGACCAATCCCGTACTTCTGAAGAAAACGGCATCCCATACTTTGCTTTCTTGACGTGTTGGAACGTCAAAAAACGGTATGTACGTTTCATCACCTGTTACAACTTTAGAAATGATGTGGTGGCCACCATCATTTAGCTATTTAAGAGTTTCTTTACTGATTCTGACAAGCTCCTCTTTTTGGTGACCAGTTAGATTATGGGGAACCCAACGGCAAACTACTTTTTTCATAAGTAATTCTTTATGAATGATTTTGCGTATTTCTGCGGATCCAATGTTAAGTTCCTTCTGTATCATTTCATAGGTACAGCGATTATCATCCATAAACATTTTTCGTATGGCAGACACATTATCCGGTATTACTGCCGAAGGCGGCCTTCCTGTGTGTTCTTCATCCTGAAGAAAATAGCGACCTCTTCTAAATTCTGTAACCATCTGAATACAGTAGCACGAGCTGGAGATTCATCACCAAATGCTAATTGTAACCGTTGACGCATTCTTCTTGATTTAGTCCTACTTTAAAATCGTAGAAAATCATAGCGCGAAAATGTTCTCGCGTCAACTCCATTTTTTCTTCTGTTTAAAATTTATTCTATTCTAAACAAGTTGAAGTAAGTCGGTAAAAAATTGTCTTCTGTGTTAAAATACTTTGTATTTTAAAATTAACCCGTTATTTTTATTTTGTAAATTCTCGCCTGCGCGTATCTCAAAAATTTCAGAGTAACCCTCGTATAAGTCCTAATTTAAATCCTGTTTAGAATGCTCTGAGTGTATAGTAAATGATATTTATGCTGATAATGAATAATATTTAATGAAAAACAGAAAAAAACAGTTGCATCGATGCGTGGTCTGAATAAAGTACTGCGATTATTACGTGAAAGAACTTGTTAAACCAAAACACAAGGTAAGTGTTGAAGCTCCTTGAAAGTACAAATACGGTTATAAGCAAGCATATAAACACAAATTTGCAAAATGTATCAAAATGATTATTTTATTTCTAAGTTTCAAATTAGCAAAATTCAAAAATGTATTTTCCATCTGAATAAAAATTTTAATTCATAAAAATTACATCTAACACATTTATTAATTTACTATAACCAGTTCCTTTATATGCCATTATTTCCATTTGAATTAGAAAATTAAAACTGCGATAATTTTTTAAGTGGCTTTTTATCACCCAAAGTCTGATTCTCTGTTAGAAGATTTATTAAGTGGAACTCAGCGTAAGCGTCATTCACCATAATACAGAAAGAAACGAGGTAAATCTTAAGTGCTATTAGAAATAGTAAATGTAAATCTACTCATTTTAGAAAATAATTTATGTTAATGTATCCATTGAGGTCAGTTAGTCACTATTACATTAAAGTGCCTCAAAAGTATTCGCTGAAATTTTATTTGTGTATTTGAATCATCACACAAACAACATAATGAGCTATGATGATACTTTGATATCAATAGTAATTCTTATCTTGAGGCAATATTTCATAATATTATACCATGCTTAAGAAGCCAGTTTGACACATAACGAACCTCTTTACCAACATTAACATTTTAATAGGAAAGGTATATTAAGCTCTACTTTTTTAATGTTGATAGGCCTTATCAACCTTGTAGTATTCAGCTGGATCATTATTGATTCAGATGTCATAGTAACACTTTTACCGCCATGATGTTATGGCTTTCTATTGTGAGATTTTAGAATGCCATCCATGTGCAACAAGTTATAAATTGTTTTTAATTTCAACTCTAAAAGTTATCTACATAGGGAAAATAAATGCGCATTGAAGTATATTTATAAAAATTTTAGATATATTTAGGATTTATATAAAAATAAATCTCTTCTATTTTATAGTGTAATTGTAAAAAATGTGTAACATGGTAGAGAAAGGCATCCCTCTGTGTCCACCAAAAAGGGAATTCAATTCCCAGTTGAAAAGCGTTTGGATGAGATAAAATTGTCTCGTGAAATTAAAAATGCTTTGCAATTTCAAATTTTTCTTTAGTGATGTGAAAAGGAAGATGCTAACACAAGTGAGATGAAGAACCTCATTATTTAAATGTAATTAATAATTTTGAAGCGATTGTCAGCTGAAATGAAGCTAACTAGAAATGAGAACAATAGAGCTAGCATATAATTTAGTTTTTATGACAATTATTTTATCATAATATTCATAATTCTATTTTACTTTGACCTGAAATAACATCAAAAGAATGAGTTAGTAATGCTTTTTTTTAATTCTACTAGTGCTTTCTGATTCATAAAAGTTGTAAACATTAATCCTTTTTGCTTTTGAAGTAAATTATAGAGCCTAAAACAAAATCTCTTGTGTGAATCTTCTTTATTCGATATGCTCAAAATTATTTTGGTTTTTATGCCTTTTCTTTATTTGCCATCTATCAAAGCAATCAATATATTTTAGAAATGAAATCATATTGTGTTAAAGATTTTGCTTCGAAATAAATTAATGGGTGGCATTGTACATTCAGTTCTGCTGTCATCGCTTGAAGAGTTCGACCTTGACCAACCAATTCATTGGATCTTTGTCGAACATCAAAACTTGTTAGCAGTGGATGTTTCTCTTTATGAGGAATACCATAAGTAATAAAGTTTGGCATCAAATAATTCATCTATATTCCGCGGTTTTATTGTATCTTAAATCGAATATTAACCATACAAAGAATGTAATTCCCAGGTTTTTCATCAAAAATCCGATGACACAGTAATGAATCTCAACACAACATTAAATCATAAGGGAATATTTTATTTCAATGATTATTAAATTTTGTTTGAAAATGTGAAAGATGAAAAAAAGAAGGGAGGCTAAAATGAACCAAAACATTCAACACGCAGTAGAATTCTTTAATTAATCTATGAACGAAAACACTAATATACATATGTACAAATACTTATATATATATATATATATATATATATATATATATATATATATATATATATATATATATATATATATATATATATATATAATTTTGATTTTAGATATTATCAAAATTAAGTGATAAATATAATTTAACAATATAAATAGCTTTTTAGAGAAAATTTAAAAAAGTAAGAAGCATAGCTTATAGAAAACACTTTCTGAAAAAATACTTTGTAAGCATGGAAAAATTTTCATCCTAATGAAGAAAAATATTCGATGTTTTTAACTCTCGTGTTCATTGAATTTATAACTGACACTTACTTCTATCGCGTGTTTTCTTCGTTTAAATTTTACCAAAGAGAAATTTGTACCTAGAGATTTCTCTTGTGTGGATCCTACTATTTTGCGTAGTGATTTATCTATGGCAATAAACTTTCAATAAATCTTTTATCTATCCAGAAGATCAAGGTGAAGTAAATCAAAGGAATTAAAAAATTACTTCAACTGAAATTTTGGCTTGTACGTGAACATCTAAGTTCGATAGATAAGTACATAAAAATGCATGTGTTACGAAACATTTTTCAAGATCTAATCGAATTATGAACTGAAAATAAAAGCATTAAATTAATACAGTGAAAATAGAAGTAGAACATACATTCCACAACTAATTAATTTTTTTAGGACAGTTCTTTAGATTTCACAAAGTATTTTATGTCTTCTTTTAATGGCACTTTTTAATATATATATATATATATATATATATATATATATATATATATATATATATATATATATATATATATATATATCCATTTTTGTATTACTTCTCTTAAAATTTTGTTCTTTCGAAATGTTCTTCCCATATTATTGTTTCGTTATGTTTGAAATTTTTATTTTAAATTTTTTCCATTTCACAGAATCTCTCTATATAGCTTAGTGTAAATCAATATTGTTTTTAATGAATCCATAATGCATCTGTCCTCACATTATCATTGGTTATAATCTCCCACTAACGTACCAAAAACTAGATTTTGAAGAATCAAATCACTATTAATAGGATATATTTGACCTGGACATTATAAATCTCAGTGCATAAAATATCTCAGTGCTTAAAAGTAAATTTATTCATTTAACTTTATTGAAGTAGCTAATTTTAACTCTGGTACATTAAGTTTTAGCATTTCTGAAAAGATGAAATCTCAGTAATGTTATATACAATCATAAAAAAATATCCAATTCTTTTTAGGTTTCTTTCAAAATTGAAAACTATAGTCTTAACAACTAATTTAATTATTGTGCATATATCATTTACACCAGCTAGTCGCCGAACTTTTTAACCCTATGAACAAGTAAATTCATAATTTAAATTCCGCGGATCACTAATAAGATTTTTTATGTGTTAAATGCATTAATAAAAAATTTGATCTAAGAACACCTAAATTGTACCTAGTTAACAAAATGGAACTATTAATTGTAACCAAATTATGAAAGTTTTATTAATAACCCATAATCAAATAAACAAAAACTGTGAAAACAAAACAAAAAGTGGCTTAAGTACATAGATCAAACTCTTAGCATTACACATTCCTAACGCTATGGATGCTCCTACTTTCTTAAAATAAGATCCCAATAAATATCATAAAATCCCAATAAAATTAGAAATACTACACCTATAAATATCAAATAAAAGAAAATATACACATGGGGTAGATTTAAGATAAAACATATAATAAAAAAATGAACCACAGAAAAGCTTCTTTAATAAACCAATTTATATATTGAATATATTTTAAATTAAACTCAATGCATCTGTAATCCCACCTTTAAATTCTATGCTTGAACTGATATATGTGTGTGTGTGTGTGTGTGTGTGTGTGTGTGCGTGTGACATGCAAGAGAATGTAACATTAGAAAAGCATGAAACAAGAGGTGACAAAACATGTAGATAAATAAGTGCAGCTACAGCACTACGATTTATTTAGTTACGTTATTCTATGTGTGAAATAGCGTTTTTTTATAACTTCTTATATAAATTGAATTATATCAATTTTTCAATGCATCTTAAAAATAACTTAACGCATGATGAATCAGTGTATTCCACAATTTTCTGGGGACCAGCAAAATTTTCTCGTGGGCCACTAGTGATCTGCGACTCCCCACTTTGGCGACCGCTGCCTTACATCACAAACTGGCTATATTTTTTTTCAAACTCAAATAATTTGAGCACTAAGCCATCAGATAATTATCGAACCTTGATCCAAAATAAGATGTGTTTGATAAAGACTTCCTCCTCGATCTTTTGGCAAGTAATTCACCGTTCTAAGTAAAACGGATCGTGACAAATTTATGATTCGCGTTGAAAACAGAGCTGTTTTTATTTGAATGGAAGATTGGATTAAGCAGCGATAGTGAAGATTCTTCAATGGGACCCCTAAAGGTCAACCAACACTTCTCCTTTGTGTAGGTTATAATTCTTCAGACCCCTAAGGGTCACCCAACACTTCTACTTTGTGTAGGTTATAATTCTTCAGACCCCTAAGGGTCACCCAACACTTCTACTTTGTGTAGGTTATAACTCTTTAGACCCCTAAGGGTCACCCAACACTTCTACTTTGTGTTGGTTATAATTCTTCAGACCCCTAACGGTCACCCAACACTTCTACTTTGTGTAGGTTATAATTCTTCAGACCCCTAAGGGTCACCCAACACTTCTACTTTGTGTAGGTTATAATTCTTCAGACCCCTAAGGGTCACCCAACACTTCTCCTTTGTGTAGGTTATAATTCTTCAGACCCCTAAGGGTCACCCAACACTTCTACTTTGTGTAGGTTGTACTTCTTCTGACCCCTAAGGGTCACCCAACACTTCTACTTTGTGTAGGTTATAATTCTTCAGACCCCTAAGGGTCACCCAACACTTCTACTTTGTGTAGGTTATAACTCTTTAGACCCCTAAGGGTCACCCAACACTTCTACTTTGTGTTGGTTATAATTCTTCAGACCCCTAAGGGTCACCCAACACTTCTACTTTGTGTAGGTTGTACTTCTTCTGACCCCTAAGGGTCACCCAACACTTCTACTTTGTGTAGGTTATAATTCTTCAGACCCCTAAGGGTCACCCAATACTTCTACTTTGTGTAGGTTATAATTCTTCAATCTCGAAAAATTCAAAAAGTAATGAAAACAACTTTTGATTCCTCCTTTTTGATATAAATAACATAAAAATCGTGATTTACAGTTATTTATTAGATGTTTACCAAGGATATTAAAGCATTATATATATATATATATATATATATATATATATATATATATATATATATATATTAACTTTCTCCACTTTTTGAAGCAGATAAAGACATGTAATTTTAAGGCATTTTGAATTCCTAGAATCAAATAAAAATATTTCTTTGATTTGCGAGGTGTTTTGGAATTTACTAGCCGTTATTGCTTTTCTTCGGGGTACATAAAATATATAAATTTCTTTTGCTAATTTTACGAGTTCTAACCAAGTACTTGGCTACCTGATATTAATGTGTGCTGCGATTAATGTTTGAAATCATTTATCAGACTCAATTGTTTTAGTATCAGAAAAAAATCAGACACTTCTCTTAATTTTATACAATAATCAATAATTATTAAACGCGTAGCGAAATAGCAAAAATTTAATTTGGTTTTCTTAATTTTTTTTCTGAATAGTTCTAAACATAATCTAAACGAGATTTTTGAGCAATATTTTTTAAAAACGTTTTCATAATCAATTAACTCATCGATGTTTATGTAAGAAATTATATTTGATTCTTTCTCATCAAGAAAGTTTGAAAGAACTTCTGCCTTAAATTTAGTCGAAACATTTTTGGTAACGAATGCTCTCTCCAAAGAAGTAAAAAGTAGACTCTAACCATTTGGTCTCTACTCGGAACTTTAATAGTTAATATTTCAATACATTTAATGAACTTAAAGATTTGTAATCCTCAATTTTCTTTTCTGAATTAGTTTCTATTGCAATATGAAATTCTTTTCCCTTTTGTAGATCTTTGAACTTTACTTCGTTTGCGCATGCACTAGACTCAGAAAGAAAAAAGAGTTTTTTTCTCTGGAGTTTATGTTGAACTACTTCGAATAAGAAACGAATCTGTATTTTTCTTCTTTGTAGATTTATAATTCATTAATATGTATGATTTTGCTATTTTTTTATTATAACTATTTTCACAATTTATTTGACTCACCTTTCAGTTTCTCCTGACTAACTTTTTAGAAGACGAAAAATGGTTTATTTAAGACTTAATTTGAACCTTGAAAGTTCGAAAACCCAATTGTTATAATAATTATTTTTGTCATCAAAATTGTAAGTAACTATTTAAAATATTGTAATAGAAATGCTATGTCGTTGCATTATTAATATAATTAAACTAATTCACACACACACATAAACTAACAAATTGTCATATTCGGCTTATTTTTTTATTAATCATACATAGAAAAAGAAAAAACTTTTGTTTCCAAGTACTAAACAACAGATGGTGCTGCTAATAAGATGGTGCTGCTAATAAGATGGTGCTGCTAATAAGATGGTGCTGCTATAATAAGATGGTGCTGCTATAATAACCTTTAATTGATACAAAACAGTTCAGATGTTAAATTTTATTCCGAACCCAACATCAAAATATAATGAATCACAATTAAACATCAAATTAAAAATATTTTAAAAAATTTTAAGTATTTTTCCTTAAAAAAGATTTAAAATTATGGAAGTGTTATGCAAAAAAAATCTATAAATATATTGTAACACAATAATATTCCTATAAAAAATTATGTAAAAAAATACATAAAAATTTTCTATGCAGCAGAAAATTATAATATTTTCAAAATAGATTTAACTGTTGGAATCTGAAAAAATATGTATAAGAATCTCCTAACACACACAAAGATGTCATTTAAAATTTCATTGACATTTCTAATTCATGTATAGGAAAAAAATCAATTATTTACAGATAAGCATAATATTTATGATAAACTCATTCACTTTTTTGTAAAAGTGAAGGCAGACTTAACGCAGGAATACAGCCCAAAAATATAAATTCGTCATGGTAAATTCTTTAATACCAACTGAGGAGAGAAAATGATCCTCTCCTTTATGTAAGGGGGTAAGAAATCCCCCTTCTAGTGCCACGGCGAAAGTCGGAATGAAATGGTTAACAGCTGATAAATCTAACCAATAGGAAAAGAGGAACACATTCTGCAATGAATAGACGTTCTCTAATAATGATGAATTATGAAATGAGAGATGTCCTTGATTTTTTATCCAATGAAAAAACAGACGAAAGATTCGAGTGCTTTTGACTATCCGGATTCACAATTGCAATCCGAACGAAAAGTGTTATAGACTTTATTGTTTTAAATAACTTTTTCAATGAAGAAAATGAAGTCTAAATCAAGAATGATAACAGAAATCATATTAAGGTGAAAGAATTTTCTTGGGAAATTCGTAACTTTTCAACATACTTAACGTGCCAAGTTTTCAACTTATCTGAAAATTTTCAATCCCAGTGCAAAATAACTTTGAATTTCAAACATGGAAAAATAAATATGTATATGAATTTTCTAAAGATGGTTTTTGTTTACATGTAGAATCAATTCCAGAGAAAATATCGCCAAGTATGAAACACCAACTGAGAATTTACAATACAAATGGCAAATTACTTGATGAATCTGATCATTTTCATAAATTGCTGTCTTCCAAGCCTATTGAGTTATGGTCTACAAATAAACGGATTGATTACTTGAGAAGAGTCGCGCTCTTTTTCTCATCCTATGATTTGATAGATGATACAATCGTCGTAAAATGTGAGTTCAGTATTTTTGGTGTTGACGTGAAGATTTTCTGTATCTAGCGTATTTTATGAACAGGGAACTAATTTACAAGACCTTTCCGTGGATTTAAAGAACTTGTATGATTCCAAAAAACACTTCGACTTTGAGATTCATGTTGGTGATGATGTGATGTGGGCCCATAAGTCGATACTCGTTGCACGTTCTCCAGTATTCAAGAGTATGTTAGAACATAATTACCAAGAAACAAAAACAAACCGCATCGACATCAAAGACTGCGATTGGAAAACTTTTGAATTTTTTTAAAAATATTTCTACTCTGATGGTATTGAAGATGAAAATTTTAACTCCGCGTATCAACTTTACACGTTGGTTGATAAATACAATGTTCCTAGCCTACTGAGAGAATGCCATTAAGATCTTGGAACCAACTTCATAGTGCGTGGATAAAGTCTGTTTAATCTTACTACTCGCTCACCACCATCATGATGCTGATTTAAAAAAAATTGCTATGTGAGTAGGATTTTATCGCAAACAACTTTTCAGTAGTAAAATGTAAACCAGAATGATCAATAATCACTAAGAAGTATCCTGAGCTTTATGGTGAAATTTTGGGATTCACATTGCGGATCAATTTGGTGGACTTCAGAAAATGTAATTAAAAAGAACTTGTGCAATTTCGTTATTTTAGAATTAAATATGTTGTTTTTGTCATTTAAAGCTAGTTATTTTTCGCTATATTTGTCAACAACTGCTA
This sequence comes from Latrodectus elegans, assembly GCA_030067965.1. Lineage (NCBI taxonomy): Eukaryota > Metazoa > Arthropoda > Arachnida > Araneae > Theridiidae > Latrodectus > Latrodectus elegans. The sequence continues at coordinate 36,893,475 of CM057810.1, forward strand.
TCGTTTTTATGCTTTTTCTTTATCAAGAAATGCCACAACATTACATGGATTTCAAATGATAAGTTTTTTATGGTGTTATAACCAATATCTATTATTTTTCATTTAAGTGTCTTGGTGTATATGCATCATAACATTTAATAAATAATTTCACAATTGAAGTCTGTGTACTTGATATTTCTTTAAATTTAAATTCGTAATCATGTACACTCCAGGCCACCCAAATTGCAACACCAATAAAGACAAGAGATATCTCAATAAAATTAATTTTTTAGATAACATGTTGACCAAATATCAAATGATTAAATTTCTAGACTTCTGTGAAGTGTATTTCGTGCCAAAATCAGTAGCCGCCATTGTTGGAGATCACCGCTGCCTCATGACTTGGCATTGATTCAAAGAGACTTCGGATGTGTTCTTCGAATACAGCAGACCATGCAGCTTCCACACGTAAATAATATAAGTAATGCATAAAAATTATAATTTTTGATGCTAATTAAATTAATATTAACACGTAGATTTAATTCCATTCCTAAATTTATTAATCTAAGTTTATTTTTAGTTATTTTGAATACAACAAATGAGTTTTATAAGGAATTTGTTATCTTAATTATAGTTTCTTTAAATATTACTTTTAACGATGGATTTATTAATATATTTGTTCACGCGCTCTTGTGGCATAAATAAAAAAAAATATTTGGAACAAATTCTTTAAGATAGCTTGTTATTTCATATCGGGTGCCCAAAAAAGTTTTTAACAATGGAAAGAATGTTAAAGGAAAGAGAAGAAATTATTTATATAAAGTAAATATTATAATTTATGCAAAGCATATTTTTCAATATTTGTATACTCTGAAAATTTTAGAAAAATGAGTAAGTATGTATATTTTATTTTTATTTTTTAGAAAATAAATAAGCTGACATATATAAACCCACATTAAGTAAAAACAATAAAAGGAAGTAAGTTAAAAGAGCAATAGATTAATAAAAATTTAGTGAAAAATAGTATATGAGAGATATGATTAAAGTAACTGTAAATTTGGGATGATACATAATAAATATGATTAACTTTTTAAAATATTCATTGAAATATATATAATTTTATTGAGTTTTAAATCAACATTCTTTTGTTTTATAAAATTTCTCTTTAAAATAAAAAATTTTTATTAAAAAAATGTCCCTTCCATTGAAGATTAACTCTCATCAACACAAAATATTGAATGAAATAAATTTAATTTCAAAAGGAAAAATAATAAAATAAATATGTAAATTTTGAACTGCGTGTAAAATGTTGAAATAAAAGTGATTATTAGGTTATATATGATGATTATAAAATGTATACAAAATAACCAAATAATAGCCACATCAATAAAGATATTTTTTATTTAATATTTTAGGAATTTCAGTAAAAATTTTATATAAATTTTCTTTTTATAGGGAGAAGTTGTAACAATTTTAAGTAATACTAGAATATTTATCCTATGTAAATGGAATTATTAAGATTTGCTTTACTGTGTTATGCAACCACATTATGTGTACAAAGAGTGTTATAAACGACAAGTTCATAAATATTCATTATTAAATTCGATTTACTTTTTTTACTTAGTAAGAAAGTTTGTAGTTTGTAAATTCGTACAAGAAAACTGCGAACTGCAAATCGCTGAATGAGCAAACATTACGATTATTATTCACAGCAATAAAACTATTAAATATAAATTAATACAATGAATATTAATTTAATAAGTTGCAATTGAATATTAAACAGGTTTTCTTTATAAATTTGTTGTCTAATTTTTTAAAATGTGCATTTTCATAATCAGTCAAATTTTCTTATTATATAATTTTAAATTTGTCTCTTTTGACAACTATTTTTTAAAGAAACTACATGTAAAATAAATAATTTAAGCCATATAATTCCTATTAGCTGTTTTTGGTCTTATATTAAAAATTATTTATTTAATTAAATCTTGAATACAAAACGTTTTACGTGAAAAAAATTTTTTTTATCAAATTTTAATTTATACCGTATTTGCAGTCGTGTATGAAGGGCAACTGCTCTATATTATTTGTTTTTTTGAAGGATAAAACTTTATTACTGATAATTACTATGAATTTGCAGTACTTTAAATAGAAATATTATTTGAGAAGACTTTATTTACATTATATACATACATACATACATACATATATATATATATATATATATATATATATATATATATATATATATATATATATATATATATATATATATATAAAATCATACATAGTTATGGCAACGTTGTTTTTGAGGGATAACTTGGCATCAACTAATAAATTTAAGAAAATTGAACAGAGAAATTTCATACAATAAAAATTCGTTTGGAAAGTTTAAATCATACGTTCACAAAGTGGTCCAGGTGAATCCCCAGGGGTCCATAGGAGACCACACGGGGGTCCATCTAGATATGAAAAGAAAACAGGGGTTCACAAATTGTAAGTGGGGGTCCACGAAAAATTTTCTGGTGCTTTCATAATAAAGAACAAAAATGTTTGCTTGGATTTACCTATCTACGTTGGCAGGTAGCCTCATTCACTAGGTAGGTACTCAAAAATATTCGAGATTCAGTTCAAACACAGAATTGAATAGAACAATAGATAATAGTACAAATATACACCACATGTCGAGATTTGCAAAGTGCCGCCCGTTTCATTAAAAGTATGACTATCTTTTATTGTTGATTTACACTTCAGAGTTCATTGTTGATTTTTTGTCAATTGTTGATTGTTTGTCATAATGTTTAGAATTTTGTATAACCACAAATATTATTTTAATAAATAGGACACATGAAAATGTGCTACCTTTTTTTTCTTACCACCCCCAATTTAGGGTGATATTTTTTAGGAGTTTTGGGAATACAATAGAAATGCAGCTGCTGGGGGTCTGCCGAAAATGCTAAAAATTTGAAAGTTATCCCCGAGAAAAAAAGTTTGGAAAAAAAATTGGTTTAAATTAATTTGATTGTGATCGTCAGTATGACAGTGCTTGCCCATTCACTGAACTCTACATAAATGTAATATTCCCACACTCCGTAATAAAATAAATAAATAATTCGCGTAACTCAGAATAGAGAAAACTTTCGGAAATGAATGTAATCAGAAACAGCATCGACGCAAAAGACGCATACCGTTTTCCAAACTTACTTCCTTAGAAAAGTATACACCTAGAAGTCGATATATGATTTTTCTTGGATAGAAATAACTTTAACTTAAATGTAAAGGAAAAATGTATATTTGTAAATAAGTTAATTTTAACTTTCCACTAAATATGTATAAATTAAACTTAAATTTTTTTACAACCATTTTCTTATTTACGGCTATCGTAAATAAAAACATTTTATCATACCCCAAAAGAACATAAATCTTTGAATTTAGAGAATGCGATAATTTGATGAAGCAAATGTGTTGATGAAGTCTTCGTGAAGAATATCATGAGAAAGATACACTAAGTCATCATTTTGATCTCTAAAAATTGCTTTGAAACATTAATTTTGTTTTGAAATATGATTTGCGTTTTTCATGGTTTTATTGAGTCTAATGAGTTTACTGTTTTCATTTTGATGGATATGCTTACTTAATTTGACGTTGCTCTTCAATGGCTACATTTAAAAGATTATTTTTCCTGTCAAATTTTTAAGATTTATAATCATTTCTTGATTGTTTTCATTTTGATCAAAAGGAGATAAAAAGAAAAATGGATAAAGTAGAAATTTCTTTGTGTGAGGATGAAGCAACATTGCTTGAAGCCTTAAGATGTGGAATAAAAATGTTAATGAAGCGGATTCATAATCGATGTAATTTTTATCCAACTGAGTTCTTGTTTCATGTTTTCTCATTCTTCATTAAAATATGGACTTCGTAATGTGCTATTGTATACAAAATATTATTAGCTTACGATAAATATGGAATAAAATATTTTAACATTCTAGAGAAATATCATTACAACCATGAATTCATAACTATTCCTTTAATTAATGGGTGTGTGAGCACAGTGACCCAGGAAGCAAAAGATAATATGTGAAGAAGAAAAATATATTGATTCTCAATAAACAAAATTTGTATAAAGTTCTGTTTAGTTTCTTAATAAGTTAGCTATGCTCTTTTGTTGGTTAAACTTCTCTTTTCAGTAGATGGTAAACAGCAGGAGTACGGCGTGGGCGTGCATTGTCATTCATAACAAAGAGAGTCCGACCCTATGGTGCCTCGGAACAGACTCCTTTGAGAGAAAAACTAACTCTTTACAATAACAATCTGGGGTTACAGAATTTCTGTCGAAAGTGTGAAACTCAGTCAACCTAATTAAGTCTTCTAAAATTTTCAACTGGGACACATGATTCCCCCTCCCCTCCAATTGTAGGTCACACATTTTAGACGAGTTTTTTTATTGTAGTTTATATGTTACGAATAAATAGTTACTGATTAGGTACCTAAATCAGGATTAATAATAAATGACAAGCATATAAATTAAATTTTTTTAATTTTCTACATGTTATTGTTTATGGGTCAAGTAAGCAGAAACACTTTGAATAAGGAATAAAATATTGAGCAATATTTACACGTAATACTTATTACTTTACATTGGCAGGACGTTTTTCAGAAAGTCCTTTTTGGTTTTACTCTGGTATAAATCTTCACAAGCTAATCACGTAACAATATATTTCTTAAATTTTTATCATCAATTCATCCATTGTTCATCAAAAACTACTCTACTGGTGTTGATGCCCAATACAAGCAGAAGCACACTCAACAATCTTTATCAGATTGGGAACGGCTATGTGACAATCCTTGAATTGACCATACAGCCTGAGCCATTTTTTTCACTTGAAATATTCACATTTTTACTAGTCTCTTCGTGCTTCCACTATTCCCAATTTGACTGTAAAAACACCTTAGCAAATGCAACTTCGCGCACGGTTACAGTTGGGGAAACAAGGAGATACGATGACAATATTGCTTATTAGTAAACCATAACCCTTCTATGGTTTCCACTTTTTATACAATACAGAAATAAATGACAAATTATTTTAAACAATCCTTCACAAATTATTTTTACTCTTGTTTTGTTCATCTACAAATGTAAATTTAATTTTTACCGGGACTTAAAGTAAACCAGATGGGACACCAAGGATTTTTTTCTGAAAACCAGGAGGTCAGGCAAGCATACCTACGAATGAGTGCAGTTCGAATTTTAACTCTTTTAGTGATAAAAAATAGCATTAAATGTTTTAATTGTAACGTTAGCATGTATGTTTCTAAGGATGATCCAAAATAAAGAAAAAAAATTATCGAGAATATGATGAGACTGTATATATACTCAACATCATTGTTGGAAAAACAAAAACAGTTTTAGGGATGAAACTTGAAAACCCTTTCCCTTTGAAATGCTTGTATGAAAATAACAAAAATAAATAATTCTGAGAATCGGATAAATAGCTTAATAAATACGGGATCCAGCATTTCTATATAATTAAGAAATCAGTTGCAGCTAAACTAAAACTGAGTATAATTCCGTTAAGAAGAAAATTATTTGAATTTTGGCTCTACAGCAGCATCTGTCTTCACTCTTGGAAAAAGTCAAGTGAAATTAACCCTTTATGTTTCAGTATTCTAGGAATTGAAACACATCAAAACTTAACCTGCCTATCAAACCATTGTACTCATCTATAAATGGATGGATCAAACTAGAGTTAATGTATGCTTTAAATTACCTTTTTTAAACAACAGATGGCAGCACCACTAACTCAATTAATAATTTTTATGTGTGGTTGTTTTAAATCTGTATTTTAAAGAAATTTTTCCTTATTTTTATATATATATATATGACGAAAAAATATATATTTAAAAAGAATTTTCTTTGCTACCTGTACTTTGAATTATTGATTCTACACTATATTATTATTATTTTTTTTACGTAGATAGTATAGGCAGAGTTGTTGAATTAAGCAAGTTGTTCTATTCCCTGCGCGCAGGTCTCCTTATGATACACCCAGGTTCGCGCTAAATCTGTTTCATAGATATAATACATTGTTTTTTTTATTTATAAATAAAAGCATATACATTATTACTTCACTGCAATGATCGCTTAATCGAGCTTTCATAAACATCTATAAAATTGAAATATAAGTGCAATCTGTATAAACCTTTTACTATATATTTTTTGGTCTAAATTGACGCGTCTACAGTTTTTTTTATTAATCTCTTTTATAATTTTATGACGATATAAAACGACGGTCCAAGTTTCAACTAATTTTCATAAATGCTGATAGTCATCCAAGATTTAATGTTAGCATGATATGCTGCTGATAGTTTTAGAACATTTTTGAAACATCTAGACTTTAAATATTTTCCTATGAAAGCCACAGACAGTTTTTCTGTTTTATTTGCAAATAACTAATTCGTTTTACTGCACATTTTTTAACATCATTACATTTATGGCCTTAAAGCTAAGTGTTCTTTCGGGTAAGATCTTAAAAACCAAACTTGGCTCGTCTCAGATCAAAACATCTTTCGGGTTGTATCCGGAAAGAAGTTTCTCATACTCCTTATTTTCTCATACTCCTTATTTCCATTCACAATTTCTGAAATTTTATTATCAGTTTTTTTTTCACTACACAATATTCTTAACTTCAACCGTGTCTGGTTTAAATTTCTTGCAATCAACGATCTGATGTTTTGAAAACTTTTATTTTTAGGTTGATAGCAAAGCACTTGAATTTTTCTTTAGTAACATTACCATCAACAGAGATTCCTCTCGTTTTTCTTAGCCAAGCTAGGAAAACATTTTCTAGTTGCTTGTTAACAATATTTTCGGATGCTTTGCTTTTCTACAATATTTTTGAGAGTCAGTACTTATCTTTTTTCAAGGATTATTTTCGGAGTTTTTAAAATTGTCGAGAATTTGTTCTTTGTCGTTACATAATTTTTGGCATATTTTATCTTATTTAATATTTTTTGGTCTACTTCTTTTAGAAGTTTTTTACTTCGACTTGTAACACATTCGTTTCTTCAACTGCGACAAATTCACAACGGAACTATATCAGTCATCTTCTCAACAAACGAAACTGCTTAAATTAAGTTGTTTCTAATGGAAGGAAATCACAATACAGAGCACAAATTTTAGTGTTTTTGCCTTTTTCTGTGTTCTCAAGTGTAGAGAGATAAGAAGAACAGAGTTTTCCCCTTCTATTTTCTAACATTTTAGAAGGATATAAAATTCGATATCATTTTTTTCCATCAAATATCTGTCTCTACAAAGTCTGGAATGTCTGCACATGTCACTATGTTTCTTCAAAAATGACTCAAGTTCTTCGGTGTCATATAAAAAAGAAATTAAAATATTAAAAAGTATCAAATCATAAAAGTAAAATAATGAAAAACGAAAAAATATCAGTATTTGTCAGAAACGGAAGTTAGCAAGACGATTCAAAATTTTAGTTCGTAAATGGAATTAAAATGTGTCTACGGTGTCAGGGGAGGGACTAACCACTAGTTCGTAAAAAGGAAAATGTTCGTGAAAACGAGCGTCTATTGTACTATGGCGTTTGACATAATAATCAAAGATACTCTCTAGCCAATACACAAATTACATTCGCCAGAATCGGGCCTCAAATTGCATGACACATTAAGTTAAAATGAAATCTATGTCTTAGTAGACATGAATGGCGAGCATCTTTGGAAATGTTCTGCCTTCCAGGAAGCCCACACTTTTCCTTTATTGGACTGCAAGACTTATTATGCTCGAAAGAGCCAACATAAGGACGTAGTTTATGTCTTAGTAGAGTAACCGATATATCGCCAGATTGGGATTTGAATTCGGAATAAATTTTTCCATTTTATAATTATTCCAGTGCAACAAAAGTTACAGTATACACTGTGAATAAAGAAAAATGCGCGATTAAAATAGATGATATTAAATTTGATTAAAATGTTTCTTATATTAAAAAGTTGTAAACTGAGAAATTAATTAATGATTATAGGGATTGTTTGGCATTGCACATAAATGAATTAGGAATAGACTACATGGTAATTGATAAAATTATAGGAACTAGTTAATTTATATGTGCGTGTGTGTTCCAGTAAAACAAATGCAACTGAGAGAAATTCGATTTAGAATATTGCTAGGGAGTGTAAAGAAAATAAAGCAATATCTGAAACAAGATCACCTTCTGGCAGCCCAAAATTGTTAATTCGTTAAAAAAAACTCGTGAGGATAGATTTATTGAAACTCTCAGAAAATTAAAAAATCATCCAATTAAAGATGATTTTCACCTTTATCCGTAACTGATGATTCATTAGAATGTCTTGATGAATGTATTATTTTCACGACATTAGAGTTAGATCATGGTTATCTTCAAATACTATTTACAGAGGAAACTAAGTTAAAAATTTCTTTATCAAAAGCAGATGAAAGTACCCCAGTGAAAGAATTCAGTTAGAACATAATGATTTTTAGTTTGGTTTACGCACCTTCTGAATTTCAGGAATCAAGTATTGGAATCACTGTTAAATAAGAAAGTTTTACGTTATTTAGAAACTAGATGAGAATTTGACTGATATGATCGAACGAATAAAAGAGGTTTCGGGAGACTTAAATTGCTTATTTGACTTTAAAAATATGAATTTGGTAGAAAATAAAAATGTAGACTTTTTAGGATTTATTGTTAATGAAGATGGAATAAAAATCAAGGATGAAAAAAGTTAATGTAATAAAAGAAATTCCAGTTCCTAACATATATTCTTAGAATTTTAGGTTTAATTGGTTATTTCCGGATATCCGTGGAAAAATATAGGCAAAAAGCAAAGTCTTCATACGACTCTTGAAAAGAAAAATCTTTCAAAGAGCAGCAACAATAGTCATTTTGATTATTGTAAAAACTATCCTTACAGAGCGACCTGTGTTTACTCATTATGACCCTGAAGCTAAGATGGAAGTACATTGTGGTGTGTTCTTGTGGTTTAGCAGGCATCCTTGTATAGCATGGATCGGATAATAAATGGTGGCTGGTTTATTGTGCTAGCAAAAAGGTAACTGAAATTGAAAAGAAGTATCATTCAAACAAACTCGAATGGATGGCCATTGTGTGAACTCTCAAATAATAAAGACAATATTTATATATATTCTGCATAAAATTCAAAATTGTGACAGATAGTCAAGAATTGGTGTGAATTCTAAAAAAATAAGCAATTCTCAAATTACAAAATGGTGTGGTTTAAATCAAGAATTCGATTTTAATGTAGAAGGGAGATCAGGAGAGAAAAGAACTCGTCCAGACATAATGAGCAGATCACCAGTTTGGAAATCAGAAGATATATTCTCTTCCCTCATCGAAAATAAATTAAGAGTTTGGATAAAGATGAGCAAATATTAATGATACAATAAGCTGATCAAAAAGTACAAAAATTGTGATCGTCACAAACGTCACAAAATGGTGTAGTGCAAATTCATGCCTGGTGCATGTATAAAGGCATCGTACAAACGCATGGTAATAAAATTGTGGTTAATGGAAAATAGCATGGTTAACAAGTAGATCATTTAGGAACTTTTTTCAAGAACTCTAAAGGCAACTAGTTCAGATTTGAAATGATGCTTTCATAATACTGGAAAAATTTTGATAACAAATGAAAAAATGGTCAACAGAACATCGTTAGTTTCAACATTGATGACGATAACTGTGCCCGAAACAACCCTAAACATAACCCACGTAGACCTATAAGCAAGGACTGAAAAGAAGAGGTATAGAGGTATCCTAGGTATCCTGAATAGAAAGATCACTCCCATTTCATTTCGAGAAAAACTCACAAATTAAAAAACACAATTTATAATTGACTACTGACTCTAAAAGAAAATTAACTTGTAAAGATGATTAATTGTGTACTAAAATATTCATCAAATACTATGAAAATTGGTTAAGATTTTTCTGACAATTTTAACATGCTTCTAAATTTATTTATTTTCTTGTAAACTTTTATCATGGCTAATTGTGCTTGAATTGTATTAATTAATAGTATAATTGTTAAAAAGTAGATTATATATTATGTCTATGTTTAGTGTTTTTTAAATAGTGAGAATAGATTGTAAATGCTTAATATTTTTATATAAATCTATTATTATATATAACTTTTCTGCTTATGTAAGAGTTCCGTATATCAGGAAGCGCAAGTTGTGTGTTATTAATGATTATTAATACTGTATTTCTCCATGTGTGACTAAGTACTCCTGTAACATAAATTTCATTGATATTAATTTGATTTGTTCTGTAATCAGTTACTTTATATTATTATGCTGTTTATCTTAATTTTAATATTTGCACTGCAAAAACTTGAGTCAATTAGTGAGTGAATATAAATGTTAAATTACCAATTAAGGATAATTGTAAGGTCATTCTAGCCGAATGTGAGAAATGTAAAATCTCCACCAGAGGACGAAAAAAAGAACAATTGATGTACATCGACAGTAATGATCTGTCATAGAAATTCTAAGCGCAATGTTCAATACATTTGTTATTCAGCATTATTAAGACATTGTGACACAGTTATGTGTAAAAATATTTCAAAACGAAAATCTATAGAGTTAATATGTTTTGCTAATATCTTTCAGAAGAATGCATACAATATTTTCGTCTGAATGTATGCAAATGAGGTGACTCGCTTTCTGTTTTTGTATTCTTGGAGTAATGTAAGTGAGGTTCTCACTTTCGAGCAAGTGTCTGAAGACCTCGCTTTAAGGCATGTATGCGAGGTTCTTGCTCTGCCAGGTATGCATACGAAGTCCTCGTTGGCAAGTGTGTATGAGAGAGACATCCTCGTTTCCAACAATGAAAATAGAAAATATGAGGATGTGATTAATTATTTTAATATCACTTTTTCATCACAAATGCTAGCTAGACAAGGAACTTCACATTTTAAAATGGTTTTTAAACTACCGTGCAGGCCTCTATGCTCTAGGAGGAATTGAACTCAAGAACTATTAAAGTCTAAAATTTTAACTATTAACTGCCAGAGTGGTATGAAACACGGGAAACATAAAACAAAAGCAAGAGGATTATAGCAAGATAATATATATATATATATATATATATATATATATATACGTATGTGTAACTGAGCAGGGAGAATGTATGTAATAGATCGCTATGGAGCTTACTGAAAAAAATCTGTGATTTTAATTGCTGTTACTTATGACATTTGGACAATCCAAGCTCGCTATGCCTTGGCTATGCGAATTTAAGTCAATTGGGAGCATCTTTCATTTAGTCATAGCACCAGGAAGGTGAAAGTACGACTTTGCTCTTCAAATCCTCCGATGGATGGCATCATCAGAGGATCCACTTCCTCAATTTTGACATTAATCTGAAGGGGGAGGAAATTTTCGCCAGGTTATTGCATCTATGGTTCAACGACCAACCACGGGGCTTTCGATACCACAGATTTAACGAGCACGTATATCGCATGTACTCGGTTTGTCTTTAACGGCATTGGGACGATACCCTATCCACTAGACTGCCACAGCCCATAATCCTAATACCAAATAAATCTTTAAATATTAGTAAATTTAAGAACTTCTTATTTCCCCAGCTAAGCTACTCGTCACCTGATAAACAAAAATGGAATACATAATAAATCAGGAGAAGGATATAACTTGCAAAGCTTTCGGAATTCACAGGTAGGCGAATTTTAATTGTTTCGTTATGAAATATATATCAACGTATTCTAAAGTAGTGAACAAGATTTATAAGTTGTGTATAAGTATGAAGTATTTTTTAAATTTCGTTTTTAAAGAAAGGGTTTCGTTTTCAAAGTAATAATTTCGTTATTGAGATAAAGTATTTTTACGTGTTAAGTAATTAAATATTATAATTTGTAAAGTATAGCTTTTTTGGGGAAGGCTAAAAATGTAGATCTAATGGAATTAACAACAGAATTGGGTCTCTCGGTACGTGAAGGTGCTAGAATAATCGATTTAAAACGTATCATAACGGAACCAGATATGTATGATGAAGAGTTAGTAAGAGTTTATTATAAGTAGGATTACTGTGTGAAAACCAAATTTCATTAGAAATAGTCTCCAAAACGTTGGCCAACCGTAAGCATGAAAATAGAGTCCAAAATTTAATCATTTTGGATTTAAGTGGCAACGATGAAGATAAAAACATTCACACATATTTTCGAAAGTTAATGCACGAATATAAAATCAAAGATAAGGATATAAATTTTTATTTTGTTTTATTTGAATGGCAAGCACGACGTATTAGGCTAAGTGAAGGTTATTGGGTGCCACAATTATTGGAACAGCTCCCCTATGAAATTACGCAACTAATCGTGCATGAAACCGATGATAATGCAAATAATTATACGTATGTAAAATTATTATTTCTTAAGAAAGAGTTATAAGTTCAGTGTTGATAAATTTAGATATTTAAATTTTTAAATCATGTTATATAAAAATACAGAAAGTACATGGAAGGATTATTCATTGCATATAAAACAAAAGTGAAACTATACAATTGCTAAATATGTTTGAAAAATCGCTCCCCACGGTATATCATTTTTATGTTTAACATAAAAATGTTAAACATAAAAATTTATTTTTTTAAATGAATTGGATTATTGATTAAATTGATTGAATACTTATTGGTTTAAATGGAATTTCCGATTTCATTCGCCGTAATGAACATTTGAATGTTGACAGAGTGTCAAAGAATGCCTCTAAAATGTTACTTTTATCTCAGTCATAATTGAACCTGGCAACTACGGTTTTAAATTAAAATTTCAATTTATTTTATCAAGGAAATTAATGTTCAGATGTCCACAGAGGATCCAAAAATAGCAATATATTTTGAAACAAAATACATTAACGTCTTTAAAAAATTTGTTTTTCGAAATCTATTTTTAAGTTATGAGAAAAGAGAGATAGATTATTAGAGCCCAATTTTAGTTGCGTGTAGTCTTTCGCATAGCGTAAATTGAAGGCTGAAAATATCAAAACTCAATCAAACATATTTTTAAAAATTATAATTTAACTAAAACATAACACAACCTTTTTGATAACAGGATCGAACCAAGATCCCTCTATTGAACCGCGGGAGACGGAAGTTGTGTTTCGGCTTTCTGCATAAGCATTTGCGTAGGTGGATGTTTCATATTTTCTCAGTTTGCTTCTTTATTATAAATGAATAAGATCCACTATCTAAGGAAACTCCTAACTAAAGGCGAATATGTATGAGAAAGCTTTTAATATTAAGTTTTATTCAATCAAAATATAAGTTTTATCGAATTGTTGGATAATAGATAGCTTAACAACTATATTTCAATGAGATAAGCTGTCTGTTATCCAGTAATAAAACATATAAATGGTTTTATTCTTCGAACTTCGCTTTCTTAAAAAATGAACTTGGAAATAATTCCTCCATAAAATCTGAAATTTCTAAAACCTGCTTTCTAAACTAATAAAAATTTATATAACATACAATCAAATTACTGCTTTTGGTAACCTTGAGCAAAAGTTCCATAAACATTTGTAGATCTTATTTGTACAGATTTCTAAGTTTGCTTTCCCTCGTTACATACATTATGATATTTCTATTTTTTAGAGTCAATTAAGCCGAAGATATTTTTATACCATTTAATCCAGTGCATTTATCTCGTATCTGCTTCTATGAGACGAGCCTCATGAGTGGTCATACGAAGCGTCATGTTTTAAGTGTTATTTCCCACCAGGTGCCGTAGTATCCCTCAGAGAATTGCTCCACTGACCAAGATGTGGCGTCTTGCTCGAAATGAAAAGAAAATGAGCCGATAATGAGCAGAAAACTGTGAGAAAGAGAATCTTCTGTAATAGGGGACACGCTTCCCTGAGCACGCCTCTCTCTCTCTCGAAAGTCAATTAAGAATCCTGCAGAACAGATTTTAGGTCAGAACAATACTGTTCCAGTTTTCTCTCGAGCGCTTTAGCCAGGGAGGGGAAACCGTTTCGCGAAGTTAGGGAGGTGTTTAGTTTGATAAGGATTTAAAATGTGTGTGCCTATTGTATTATTTTCATAAAATAATATTTTATGAATACTATGTCTTTTTTTTGTCAGAAATGAATAAGATTCTTGGAAAGAAAAAGAGAATTTTTTTATTCATTTATTTTTTTTAGTAAACTTAAATATTTGATGGTGATGATATAATGGTGATAGATTTATACGCAATCAAGAAGATAAAATAAATCATTAAAATAATTTTATTCAAATACGAAGATATTAAGCACACAGTTAATGAATTTTTATATCAAGCACACGCACATTAACCTGAAATGGTTATTTTATTTCTTACAGGAATGGTATATTATACTAGATCATAGACATTAGATTCTTATAGATATTTAATAAACTTAAACTTTCCTGCTATTATATTCATTGAAATAACTGTATCTGCGGAAGATAAGAGCACCCCCTTTTTCCACCGGGATTCTTCTTCTTCAGCACGAATGTCCGGGATGGGCCAAGTTTTCCTCAGAACACTCCTCCATTGTGTTCTCCGGGATGGGACAGTCCTCCAATTTGTTACTTTCAGCACTTTAAAATTCTCCTCTACACAATCAGTCCATCTAAGTTTGAGCCAATCCCTAGACCTATTTGAAATTGGCCTATAATTAAAAATTCTGTTGATGCATGCCCCCGAGGTCAGCAGCGCTAGACCAGGTCCATGAGCGCGTACACCTTCAAAAAGTCCAGCACCATAAGTGGCTTCTCCACCAGATCTCTCCAGCAGAGACCAAGGCATAGAAGAATATGTTCAGAAGATGCCTGTTCATTTAAACACTTGGGGCAAATTTCGAATTTCTGCATACCCTCGACGAATTTCAAGTTACTAAGATGGCCACTTCTGAAACGGACATTAGCCGTTTGCTCTTGTCTATTAAGACCAATAACCCGGGAAGCACCTGGACGAGCGCAGCCGTGCCAATGATACTTAGGAGGGACAATCGAAGTGATTTTATATTAAAAATTCTTGAAGTCGAGGAAAGACGAGGGTACATTTGACAGATACGGCCTCAAGCGACTTTTCTTAATGTAATTGACTATGTCAGCTTCCTTAAAAAGTCTGTAGAACTCAAAATTGTTTCTGTGCCTCCAAACTCCATTTACAACATCAAAACTCTTTCTTAGGACTTTTCGTTCAAACATTACAATTTGATTTCACAGAGTCTTTGTTAGAGTTCAGGTTTCGCATCCATAAGTGAGAATAGGTCTTATAATGGTTTTGTATCCACCGGGATTTCACAGCCCTTTAAAATGGCTCATTCAGTTACGATTTTATAGATTTAAGGAAAAAAAATCCAAATTTTAACTATAAAGGAAAGCTATCCGTAAAGTATATGAGTGACTTGATGAATTTTTCTGTAAAGAATAAACTGCATTCAGTGACACTGTGTTGGAAAGGGTACTGTAACCATCCTCAGTATATTTGTTTTCCAGAAAAATATTCCTTGAGAGTGGACAATATTCTCAAGTGACGTAAAGAAAAATATCCGAAAAATTACCAAACACATTGATTGCCGGCGCAACAACTGAAGGCTTCTGATACAGACTTTTTAAGTCTCCAGCGTGTTTTTGTTTTTCGGAGATACTTTTTATGTATATCATAATCATTGGTTCTTGATTTTAAGAACTCCGTCACTTACATTTCTCCGATATGATTTACTTTCATCTGTATACAACTTGAGAATAGTCATCATATATCATTATTATTTCCCATGATTTCACTGCCATATAATCTCATCGGGTAGTATTTTCATAAAATAAGAGAAGATTAAAAAAGCTATGAATCATGATTAATAATTTTATCAACACAAATTTTCAATTTAATTTTAATCTTCGTTTCATTTCTAAACAAAGGGTTTCAACGTTAAAGTCATAATTCTTTAAAATTTTATATATTATTATGCATGAGTTAAAGCAAAAAAATATCAGTGCTTCACATGGAATATATTAGATTATTAAAATTCAGAGAAAAGAACAAAAACGAAACTTTCAAACAAAAAGAGGATTAAATAATTTTGTGAAAAATCACTTTTATAATTCAGTGTTATATAGAATTTGATTTTCAAAGAGAGAGAAAGATGTCTTAAGGTCCATGATTATAATAAAAAAGGTGCATAGAGATAAAGGTCTCAAATACATTGAAAACCTTTCGTATTCATACTTTCATACCTCATACATTTTGTTGAAAGTTTTAAATGAAAAATATTTTTTTTATTATTAATATAAAAGTTTTGAGGAAGAATAAAAGTTCTTAATCTTATCTTTTTTTCATATCTATGAAATTAAGGAGAAAAAATTAAAAATCCGGAGGATTATGAAATGAGAAATGTTTATTACATATGGTAAAAATATTAAACTGAATCTACGTTAATTGTTACAATACTTTTTGAAGTTCTCATATACCTGCGGACCGAAGCCACCAACTTTTCTGTCATTTTCATTAATGCGGTCGATGATTGAATTGGCACCATCTTCATATCTAGAAACTTCAACTGACTCTCTCTCTTTCGGCATTGAACTTTTCAGGCAACAGAAGTAATGCCTTTACTCACAAAGCTTTAACATGGCCGGAAAAATGAAACTAAATTATGAAATTGTAAAAAAAAAATAAAAAAAAATTTGATAATTTAAAATGTATGAATATTGAGACCATTTCACGTAATATACACTGCTGGGCAATTGCTAAGGACGGATAACACTATCATCCATAGAAACCACAAAATGAAAGGAAGCAAATTGTGGAAAATTAGAATAAGTGCGGAATATAGTATGAAGAAGTATGCGTATGCAAATTTTTTTTCCACGTCTGTTCATCACGTGATAGCGTTCATAAGATCTTTAAAGGTTTTGACGCGTGTGGATAGTTGTTGTTTCAAGTCAGAGTTTTATACGAAAGATTTAATAGACGAACTTGAAATTTTTGGCATGTCTTCCCGACATCATCTCATCTTAGATGATTTTATGCGTGGCCAAATTATTGGAAAGATCGAAGAAGGGTGAAAAATAACAGATGTTGCCAGGGGTTTGACATCGCTCTCAGCGTTGTTTCACGGCTGTGGAAGTCATTTAAAACTACTGAAATGTGTAGTAGGTGGCACGGATGAGGTCGTGTTAGAAGTACGACACCTGCAGAAGACAGATATATCGTCCTATTGAACAGTCCTGTCGGATATCGGTTCCTTTCTTGGATATTTTCTGGACGATAAGCAATACCACTCTCACGCCAGATCAGTTGGCCTCTACAATCCGATGACAGACTGAACCTACTCTCACTTGAGAATAGTATGCATGCCCAGTCCTGTTGAGACCAATTGCGATGTTCACGGCACCATTGAAACGGGCAGTACGGTGCTGTCTGGTCAAGGGGACACACACAACAGGTCTCTCTGCGGGCGTATAGTCCTCATCCTCTCAAATGTCTGGCAACAGTTTTTTGGTAGATCTGCTTTCCTGAGGCAGCAAGAAACTGATTTGCCACCTGCTGAGCTGTAGTGGGCTAGTGGGCCTGGTCCTTTTTGCTGATAGGACGATATATCTGTTATCTGTAGGCGTCTTACTTCTAACACGACCTCCTCCGTACCGCCTACTACACATTCCAGTAGTTTTAAATGACTTCCACAGCCGTGAAACAACGTTGTAAGAGATGTCGAACTCCCTGGAAACATCTGTTATTTTCCACAATTCTTCGATCTTTCCGTTAGTTCTGCCACGCATAAAATCCTCTATGTGATGTCGGGAAGACA